>VDFB02230908.1:0-24643 GCA_007258455.2 Sequoia sempervirens | reverse complement strand
TTGAACAAGATGAAAATCCTAAGTTAAGTGAGGATCCTCATGACCCTTGTGGGTCCGCAAGTGCAGGTTTCCACACGTAGATGGCTCCCTTCCTCTCACCATTTCTCAATGGTTGTTTGACCCTGACCTTTCGCCTAGCAAGTTCTGCGGGACCCTTGTCTGTCGCTCTAGTGAATCATTAAACCTTTGACTGTGGGATATTTGACGTGAGTTTCCACTACTGCTTTGTCATTATTTATATGACCATCCCAAATGGTGAAACCCTTGCTTCCCTCCACCTTTCCAACCCCGCTTCCTCTGTCGCCATCCCAATCGCCTGAAATTTCCCTAAGGCTGGACTTAATTGTGGATGAAGCATTGTGGGGGTATGTCTGCGGGCTACCCCATGCTCTTCACCATTTCTAAATGGCTGATTGATCTCACCTGTTCGCTTTGCGGACTCCACGCTGTCTGCCTCCCTCTAGTTTCCTTCACATGAAAATCGCTAAGTAAAGATTGGGAGCGAACACTCTATTGCAAGCGGCCATTTGTGGGCCGCCAACCTTTTACCTCCATTTTCAAACATTCAAGCCTAATCTTCCTCTTGCCTTGCAAGGTCCAAAATTTTCATGGTTGTTTGACTCTCCTTGAGTAAATATTGCATGCCAATGCTTCGTGTGGGCTTGATGGTGCGGGCCACCACTTGCGGACCATTGTCTCGTCTCTTCCTTTTCCAAATGTTCGTAAGGCCTTGCCAGTTCACATTGTGGACCCCACACCTTGCATCTTCCCTTTGACCCAAGAAAGTGAAATTGACTAAGTAAAAGCTGATGTGATCTTGGTAGTGCAGACTATTGTCCTGTCTCCGCCATCCCCAAATGGCCGCCACCTAACTGCATCCTGCAGGTTCCTGCCCATACCATTCCTAAGGATTTAAACTTTGAAGTTAATGCTAGGTCATCCCTCCTGCTTGTGGGTCTAGCATTGCGAGACTCCATCTGCGGGCTTCCGCCATGCCAAGGCCATTTTCAAATGGTGGAGCTCCAAACTACCTTGATGAACTTTTCTCCCGCACCTTCTTGACCTGCATAAAGAGTAAGTGAACAACCACCTCTAGGACTTCATGAATGATAAACCCACATGTTTAAACACCTTAGCACCTTGGTGGGCCCCAATACAAACACAAAGATATTGATGTGGGTGGCTGCATGTAGGTCATCGTGCCCTCTTCGCCGTCTACCTACTGCCTCCTCCAAAACAGCTGTCGGTCCAAGGAAACTCGCATCTGTGGGCTTGCATTGCTCTATCTTCCCCAAACAAGAGCCAAATGATTATTTTTGATGAATGTTATGATCTTTGAATGATGAATTACTTGATCTAACCTTTATTTTGTTGGTTTTCACTAATGCTCCCTTTATTTTATACATGAATATGCTTATTGCTCCTTTGCTTGCAGGATTTATGGAATTAGCTGCAGGACCATTGGGGGTGTCCGCAGAGAAGGAAAAAGGGAAGAAGACTGCCAACGTTCTAAGAGGGAAAGAGGACAAAGAAAGTACTAGTTCCAAGGAGTAGAGGTCACCTCCAAGGTTACTACCAAGTAGGATACTATTACAGACACCAACCTTGGATAGATCAACATAGACGAGTTTAAACAGAGGGTTATTGCCAACCCTACTATGGAAAATGCACAAAAAATAAAAAAAGTGGTTTGGATAAGGCAGCCAATTTTCCACCAGCTCTTGTGGCTCCAAAATTAGTAATGGCTTGTAGAGAGGCCTATCAAGAGAAAAGCAGGAAGATCATGGACCGTGATGGAAAAGTGTTGGCTGACCTGTCTGCCAGGTCCATAGGGAAAACCTTGCACATCCCTACCTTTGACCCTATGGAGAAAACAACAAAGGAATATGCAAAAAGTATGTGGATGGTTGATCCCCTAAAATGAAAAAAGCTAATCAACCAATATTGGTTAAAACAGAAGAGGGGCAACACAAACAAGGTGCCTCAGGAGTTGTTCAGGAGTGATTTTTATGAAGACTACCATGACTTGGTAACCTTGATAAGTAGAGTCATGGACATCCCAACAGTAGCCTGCTTCCAAGACTAAATGTTCTACTTTATAGAAGAGATTATCAGAGGAACAACCAAGTTTAACTAGGTTGGGATGATCAGTAACAACTTGTAAGAGCAGTTCCTAGTGGTCAAGAAGACCTCTCAGTTTTATATGACCTCCTATTTGGTCTACCTTCTAGCCAATCCCTTTCCTTACAGGGGATTATTTGTTGCACAAAGCATAACTCCAAGAAGAGAGCTAAAGGTATATGATAGGCATCCGCAGTTACAATACCGAAATTTCAAGAAAGACTATTGCAGGGTGAACGATGCCTTCATCAAAGGCACATCATCAAACTTCTCAAAGGGGACTTTAAGAGGAGAGTCACACACAATGCCCGTGCGTTCAGTCATAGGTTCAAATTCCTATTCATATAGTTCCCCAAATTCACCTATATCTGAATGGAAGGCTTCATTGAAAGGCCATACAAGCTGCCTTAGTATCCAAACGATTGGCTAATTTTGCTAGAAGTTTCAAGGTAGCTACAAAATGCACATACTCTCCTTGCTAGAAAACACCGAGCAATGATACCATATCCTCTCACATTTGGGCACGGAATATATGCCCTCCCAACTACCCAATGTGTTGAATATTTAGAGAAGGAGATCATCGAGTACAACCCGGGCCTCCACACCCATCGGCCAAGGATGGACCTGTATGACAAGTTGAAGAAGTTCATTGGGAAGGAATACGCCCATTTGCACAACATTGAAGATTTTTGGGCCAACTGTCGGGATGACAAGGAGGTACACATGAGACACTACATGCATATGACAACTTACTTTTTCAAGACAGTCAAACTATTCCTTGTACCGGATCAAATCATCAAAGATGAGAACACTATCATAGATCTAAGGTTTGATGTTGTCGCCAACCTGCCATTGCCCCTAATAGATTGGAATGAAGAAGAGGTCAATGACATCGATATTCTAACAAAGCCAATAAAGCATAGAACCAGGAAATGGATTGATGCACAAATTTCTTAGTTGAAGCTCCAAGGAGCCACTCTAACCTATGGCGAGCTCGAAGATGAGCTTGAGAGCGAAACAGATAGTGGGACTACTGCTGCCTTGACTGAAGAAGCTCCTAAGTCTCCTCCAGCCAAAAGGTCGAGGAAAAGAAAAGAGGAGACTGAGCACCATCCAAAGCATAAGGTGTACTCGAGGAAGGCTTCAAAGTGTGAGACCTCAAAGAAAGAAAAGAAGTCGAGCGGATTCTCTAAGATGCCCATGATCTAAGAAGATCCATTGCATGAACAAGAAGAAGAAGAGGCTGAGCAACCTAAGTCACCACCTGCTGCCTCTACTCTTGCTGCCACCACCACTACCACTGCTATTAATCCTCCTTCAACATCTCAAGCATTACCTGTCTCCTCCCCACCCATGGTGGACATCTCATTTCACCTTGCCTCCACCTTTCCCACTACACCTATTATGGTGCGGGATTCCTCCTCTACCACAACCTCCCCATTCTCATCCTCCTTAATGTCTCCCTCAACTTGAGTTCCCTTAGCATCAACAATTATAATTGCCACCCTCACTCTTCCAGAGGAATTTTCTTGACATATGCAGAATATCCCTATGGAGTTCTCTGGAGTACTGATGAACCCCACAGTACAGGTTGCTTTAGCTCAAGTTGTTGTCAGTCTACTTGTCCCTCCTCTAATAGAATGACCCAAAATGAAGGAAACAATGCAAATCTCAGAAGAATTGGAGATACAAGAAAGGGAGGCAGCCAAAGAGGGAGATGATGAACTTGAGGATCCATTCAAGGATGACTACCATGAGCATCTGAAACATCAAAACTTGGTCATTGATGAGGTGGTATATGAAGAAGAAAGGTCACAATCCTCAGAGGAAGATGTCGAAGACCCTAGCGCCAAGTATATAGTGGAGTCCTCTGATCAGGAACTTGAGGAAGAGTTTTCTAAACAACTCAAACATTTTGGAGAGGAATTTGAGAGGCAGTATTCTAAGGAAAAGAAATAAATAGATGAAGACATGGAGGTATCTACAAAATCTCTGACTAAGGAACAAGATTAAGGTCTTGACTAACAAGAAAAAGTACCTCTTGAGAGGGAAGAGGAGAAGAAAGAAGATGAAGCTGAAGAAGAAGATAAACCTGAAGAAGAGGCTAGAATGAAAAGAAGCCCTGAGGTAGAACATCATACAAATCTTAGGAAAGAAGAAGAAAAAGTATTTGAAGGGGAAGATAGCCCCAAATAAAACATAGCTACTACTGGGTCACAAGAAGGAAAGACCATATTCATCCGAGACTCAAATGAAGAAGAAGAAGAGAAAACATATCAAGAAGCTTTGGACCATGAAGAAATGGAGATCCAACATGCTTAGAGAGAAGAAGGTGATCATGAATCACTGAAGGAGGGATCTCAGATGCCTAAGTGGGTGGAAAAGCAACTACAGGAGAAGACCCCCACTCCCATGGATCCCAAGGAGAGACTAGAGGCTATCCTAGCACGAGCTCAAATAGGAGCGAAGAAAGAAAAGAAGCCAAGAGTCAGATCCCATATCACAATGGATGCATCAAGATCCAGAACAGTACAAATTGCCACCCCAGTAATAGTCAAAGAAGAGGGGGTGAGTTATAATATATCTACCATCGACTTAGGTACAACTACAAGAGAACAAAATATTGATCATCTCCAGGGGTCTGTCGCCACAATTGTGCACCAAATGAATAAGGATCGGTCCTCCAAGGAGGAATTGAAGGCACAAATAGCAGAACTCACTACCTACATACAACAATGGTCTTCTGTTGAGGAGCTACCCACGACATCATTGGCCCTGCCACTGCTGCTGTCCAAGGATTGCATAAGTTGGAGAGAAGAAAAAATTGAACCAAAGCTACTGAAGATTGGTTCCGATGGGTGATCTACAATGGTGATATGGGCATTGGTGATGTTCCAAAAAGTTTTGAGAAGTGCAAAAGCAACTCGAAGGCACAGAGAAATTTTGTACTGACTTCCCAAAATTATATAGGATTACATATCCTAAACTCAAGGCTATCCTCAAGATGCCTGAGAAGAATTGCGAGAGGGAGTTGGGTTTGGCAAAGGATCATCATTGGCTAGTCAAGACATGGAAAATGGGCCTAGACCATAGAAGATAAGTATTGGAGTGGGTGCTCCATGAAGTAGAGCTCGACCTGGAGTGGGTCAAGGAACATCGGGTGGATTGCAAAGAATATCTAAAGCTCATAACAGATTATGACATGCATGTTGTCGAGCTAGACCCTGATAAAATAAGGCTGTATTTCCATAAGAAGATGGAGAATGGGGCTAAGGACTCACTGTTAGAAACCAAGATTATACATGCAAACCAAAAAACCTTCCACGGAAGAGAAAAGCAAATAAAAGAAAAGCTATTGCAAAAAGATGTGCAAATAATATTATTTAGGAGTTCATAATTACACGAGATGATTTGCTTTATAAAAGAAACTATGCATAACCCTAATCTTATCTTGAGCAACAAGATATCTCAAAAAGATAAGGATGACAACTATTAACTTAGGAATTAAAATATTACCTAAGTAAACTTATGCAAGCGTAATAATTAATTAATTACACTAACACCCCCCCATAAGTGCAACTTAGGGAAACTAAAAAATCATGCACCTAAAACTAAGATGAATGTAAGAAAGCATGAATGGGTCCCAACAACAAGGCTTGATCAGGTACCCATGTACAAATGCAATAATGAGGTAGAGAAGGAAAACCCAGTGGAAGAACACTGTGGAGTAACACTAGAGCCAAAATCTGACAAGCAAGGAAAGATACTTTTGTTTAGAAAAAACCAAAGCGGAATCATAATAATGCAACAACAAACCCGATGCCACGAAACACTAGAAAACTAACAAATTGGAACAACCTTGGAGTCTATGAAGCAATAGTAGATAAAATGATGACATAATCTAGAAACTATGTATCTCGATGCCGATGCCAAACTGAGACTAAAACTCTTCCATGGGAACAAGTACCATAAATACTTTGGAACATTAACCATAAAAACATGGCCCTCAAATTGAGATGGATCTAAACCAAGGTGGATCAAGAACCATGGGATTCAATGAAGTGTGAACCAATGTAAATATGATATGTGTCAAGCTAGAGCAAGATGTGGCCAAAAGAAACTAAGAAACCATATATAACCCATGAAGTTGTCATCAATAACAAGATGGAGATCAAAGTGCATGCACACTCTAATCAGATTATTATGCAAGAAACCCCGATGGAACTTTATCTTAGTTCATTTATTACAATAACCCAATGATTGTAAAAGGAGAGAATGCAAAACATGCATAAACAAAAATTAAAATTGATGCAGATCTGTGTAGAGAGGACAAAATCAGCTTTCCAATGCCATGAAAATGGTGAAAAAATGATCCCTAAGTCAAAGATATATGCCCTCAAAGCGAAAATCTGAACATCTTACTTCAACAGGAAAAAATTCTGCCAAACAACAAAATCTACCAAACTGCACCATGAGAAAATTGGGCTCCCCTTTTGTGATATCTCATTCAAAAATTTCACCTCCGGGATCAAAGTTCAAATGGAAAAAAAAAAGGCCTGTAAGGGGAAAATCAAGTATTCAAGGCTAATCAGGCACAAAAATAAGCACCTTTAGGCCTAGCCACGGTCCGCCATATGACCCGCGGGCAAAATTTTGAAAAATAAAATCCGATAAAAAAATATTTTTTTAATTAAGCCTAATTAAAAAATAATATATGTAGAAATTTTTCTTTACTTGCAAGAACAAATGCATTACCCTACATACGGTGGGCGTCAACCCATTTGGGTAAAACATTTGCCTCCTGGACTAATAGAAATAGGAGTGTTATATGTCAATTTTGTCTCTAAGGCGGCTCCAAGATGATGGTCGATCTGCCTGAAAATGCACCAGAAGCTTCGCAACTCCCGATCTGGAAAATCTTCAAACCCTCATAACTCTAGCATAAAATGTTGGATTTAGGCAAAACAAAAGTCGATCCTTTTTCAAGCCCTAAACTTGAATATGAGCTCAAATTTCCTCCAGTATGCGTCAAAGTGACCATGCAAGAGCACCCAAATAGAGAGACAATCTCAAGGGGAATCCTCTAAAGGGACCCGAACTACTCTAGTGAATCTCTCCAAAACTTTGAGAAGGGGTTGCAAGTCAAGGCTCTGATACCACATTAGAAACCAAGATCAGACATGCAAACCAAAAAACCTTCCACAGAAGAGAAAAGCAAATAAAAGCAAAGCTATTGCAAAAAGATGTGCAAATAATATTATTCAGGAGTTCATAATTACATGAGATGATTTGCTTTATAAAAGCAAGTATGCATAACCCTAATCTTATCTTGAGCAACAAGATAGCTCAACAAGATAAGGATGACAATTATTAACTTAGGAATTAAAATATTACCTAAGTAAACTTATGCAAGTGTAATAATTAATTAATTACACTAACATTCACTAATGCCAAACTTTATGGATTTTTCCGCCCGAGCCTTTGCCCAATCAGAACAAGTAATCAAGAATATGTGGAAGTGCATGAAGAATTGGGATTTGATCACTAGCAAGTCTAAGAAATCGACCTTCCAAGTGCTCCAATTTGACATCCTAGAATGGGATAAATTTCAAGTGTTGATGGGAAAATTCGTGGAGTACGCCATTGTAAAGAAAAATGAAGGAAGGCTTGTCACTGATGATGAGTTCCTCACAATGTAGCTGTAGCAAAAGGGCAATTAGCTAGAAGACAAAGTGCTATAGTACCAGGCACTAGAGGACAAAATAGAGAAAAGACAAGAAATATAATTTTAAATTGTAAAATATTGGGGTAGGTGAAACCCTAATTTGTAGTGAATCTTGGCCACACAATGAGATTAAATCTTGGCCATTCATTTTGATTTTTGAAAACTATAAATAGGGGGTCTCCTCTCATTTTCAAAGAGAGTTGAGTTGTTGTAAAGACATGTTGCTGAAATTCTAATAGAAATTCATTGATTTTGGTGGATTCTTGAGTTTCCTTCATGTTTCATGATTCATCTCCTCATAGTTAGTAGACTTGAGTGGATTTACTTTGCTATTCTATGTGTTTTACATGCTTTAGTAGATTAGTAGATGTTGTTCATTGATGCTAAAGAATACTGTTGTGTTGATGCCCTTCCTTGTTCATGCTTTTTGCTATTTGTTGATGATAAATAGCAGTGTAAAGCTAGTTTGAACATAAATTGATTGCTGCATTTAAACTTCATCTTTTATTCATGCTTCATGGTGAATGAATAGTTGAAAATCTGCAGACCTTAGAAGATAACACTAGTTTCATGATACTGTTAGTTGATTTGGTTAAGTGGAACTTAGTTTTAGGAAGGTTGTCCATTGTAGCATTCTCCAATTTCACTATTCATTAGTAGTTATAGGTTGAGGAACTTCCTCCTTTCCCTTCCCTTTTGACCTTTCTTTAAAATAGTAATTTAGGCAAAGTTCAACCATCATTGTAAAGCCAAATCTAATGATAAAAGTGGAGTTTTAGACTACTATTTTGAACTTGAAGCAATTACACATCAACTCCAACACCTTAAGAACTCCATTTAAGGAACCAATCTCCCTCCAACTTAACATATGTAAGGCTGCCCTGTGATTACCAGCAAATCACATGAACCAACTGAGACATTCCAAGTCATGACCTGACACCCAAGAGACCTTGGGGTAGTGATTTGTAACTTGTTTGCATATTTCTACCTTTCAAGAGAGGTAGTGCACTTGTGCGTTTCCTGTGTTGAGAAGGTGCAAAAACACCCATCAATAGTATTGATCCAAACTGACTTCAAAAGTAGTGTTGCAAGAATCCAAGGGTGAAAAATTCTATGAACAAGTCAAGCAAGCACTCTCAGATGATCTACAAGATCGAAGGTATGAAGGGTATCACCTTGAACCAAATGGATTATTAATATTTCAAGGGAGAATTTATGTACCTAATTCTAGAGAATTGAGGAACTTGGTATGGAAAGAAGTTCACAATGCACCATATTCATGACATCCTGGTGTCATTAAAATGTTGGCTGATGTAAAGCCATTATATATATGAAAGGGTTTGAAAGGGGATGCTACAAGGTTTGTAGCAAGTTGCTTAGAGTGCCAAAGGGTGAAGGTAGAGCATCATCACCCTGCAAGTATTTTGTATCCACTTGAAGTTTCGGGAAGTAAGTTGCAAGTCATTAGCATGGAATTTGTGCAAGGATTACCTATCTCAAGGAATAAGCACAATTCCATTCTAGTAGTAGTGGACAAGCTCACTAAGGTAGCTCACTTTATACCAGGATATCTGACCAATGGAGCTCCTATAATAGATTAAAATCTTGTTCAAGAGATATTTAGATTGCATGAGATTCCAAAGAAGATTATAATTGATAGAGATGTTCATGTGACATCTAGATATTTTCTACACTTGGAACGAAATTGAACATAAGTTATGCATATCATCCAAAAATGGATGGACAAACTGAAAGGGTAAATCGAGTTTTAGAGGAACTACTAAGGATGTATTACATGGATCAACAATACAAATGGGAAGATTACCTACCATTGGTTGAGTTTTACTCTTATCATTGTGTGATTAAGATGGGTCCATTTAAATCATTATATGGCAGGAAATGTCAAAGTCTTATAAGCTGGGATAAGCTAGAAGATAGGATAAGCCTTAGGCTAGAGATGTTATCTAAAATGGAGGAGAAAGTTGGAATTATTAAGTAGAGATTAGAAAAGCCTAATGATAGGAAAAAAATTTATGTCAATGCCAAGCAAGTACCCAAAAGTTTCTCAGTAGGAGAAAAGGTTTTGTTAAGGTTAAAGCCTCATAAGAGTTCTATCAAGTTTAGAAAGTCATCCAAACTAGCTTCGCACTACGTAGGTCCTTTTGAGGTTCTTAAGGAGATCAACCAAGTAGCATATAGGATTGCTTTTCCACCAACTCTTTCCAGGATGCACGATGTTTTTCATGTCTCGCTTAAGAAGTATACCCCACGCGATAACCATGTTATTGATTGGAACACTCTATAGGTACAAGATCTAGGGGTGGTAATAATCGATCCTCTCAAGGTGCTCAAAACACATAAGCTCCACTTACATAATATAGAGGTTCTATAGGGAAAATTCCAATGGGATCTATATGCAAAAGATTCTGCCACTTGGGAAGATTATGTTGAGATGAAGTAGAAGTTTCTGCAAGTCTTGCAAGATTTTGAAAACTCTAGAAGACTATGATGTTTTGTAATGTGATGCTTTATGGATGATTTTTGTTTGATGTTTTATATTATATCCATGTTGATACTTAATAAATCATCTAGGATGATGATTCGCAATGGGGAAATATGTTACACCCCAAGTGATATTACCTATTTACTATTACCTTATTTGGTTAAATCGCTTGAATAAATGAATGTGTTTTATGGATCTTTACATGAATGTATTTTATGAATCTTTATATGAATATGTTTTGTGAAACTTAAATGGAAAAATGAAGAATGAATTATTGATGTAATTTGATATTTTATAATGTCTCTAACTATGAAATGTATGATGCATATGATTGTGTTGTGTTCAGCTAACTAGGGTTATGATGTGCCAAGTTGAGTGTAGGAACATATTCGATCCTCTAGAAGAGAGGGGAAGTATCACTCAAGAGAATAAATTGGTCTAGTAACCCTTAATGAGCCTAATTGAGCATTCACACACTCACGTCCTAATTGGTCATAAAGAGTCAAGTCAGTTTTGGGAAAAGGTAAGTAATATTTGTTGTAAATGTTGTGACTGAGAATTGTGTAGTCTTGATGTCATGTGTCAGTCTTTCCTTGTATGCTTATTGTGGTATCGATGAGATATATGCATTAAATGTATATATACATGTATATGTGTACATGTCTATGATAGACTCATACACATGAGAGAATATGTACATGAGTATACATAGGTGGACGTACCTACGCATGCTCATGGACAGATCACCCATATGCATGGGAATACTAATTGGACTAAATTGACATATGTGTGTGTGTGTGTGCATCCCATGTATGTATGTCGATCAATGAGATTGTATGAATGAGTTTTTTATAATGATGTTGAAATAGAATTACATATATATGTATATGTGGTATATATATTAATATATATGTGTGTAATATTATAGTAACATATATATATTTATATATGTAATCATACATATATGTATATGCATAATATTACTCTTTATATTTCATATTATATAAATATGTTTGTTAATGTATTTGGTAAACCTTATGAAATAAATAAATATATATATATATATATACATACATACATACACACACACACACATATAATATGTGAATTGAAGTTATTAGTACAAACCTCAAGTGCATAAGATAACACTGATCATTATTGATAAATAATATGCAACGAGGCACCTATTATAACATGGGGCACATGAAGCTTAAAGCGAAACTTTAAGTGGTATTAAGTCTAGCGCATACAGTAAATATGACCAAGTCAAAAATTTAAACATAACATGTAGAAAGCTTACAGTTGTGTTAAACATTTTAGCAGGGAAGTAAATATTGTTCGAAACATGAGAATATGTCAAAGGCCGCGCTTGTGAAGGTGGTGCCAAGGAATAAGAGGTGGTGCCATATTTGGTAGAATTTGGAATGTAAAAAAAGTCTTTGAATTTGAATAATCCTACAAATAAGTGTTTAGACTCAGTCAAGTGCAAACTTGGTAGCATATTGCAGTGGAATTCGAATTAGGAAACTTGTTTTGAGTTTGTTGTCCCAAATATCAATTTGACTCAGCTATAGGACTATCATGTGATGCAAACCTATGAGTGAGTCGTTGCATGAGGAAGAAAGGTGGTAGAAATACTTACTTGTTTGTAGCCTTCAATTGCTCACAAATTAGTATAAATAGAGGTTCCCATTCTACCAATTGCTACAATTCTCATTATTATTATCTTGATGCTATTTTGTTGTGAGTTGAGAGTTATTTTGGTACATTGTATTTGTGATTATTGTGAGATTTAGTGAGAAGGTAGAAGAATATAGTCAATTGAATCTTGGAGGAGGTGTCAATTGATCTTAAGGATACATATTATGATGGAGACTAATCAATTAGAGCAATATTCAGGCATGCTAGTTTCTATACCTTTGTCTTTATATTGGAAAGGATAAATAGTTTATTTACTATGTTGGAAAAAGGGTGTTTTTGAATATGTTGTGGTGTTTGTTTGAGATTGCTTGTTTCATGGATATGCAATATGTTGTAGAACCTATCTTATTGGCTATGTCTTTATGTACCCTATAAATGGGAGTTTATTTGAGTGCAACGTAGTTATACTATGTGTAGTTATCTATGCTATATGTAGGATGTCTATTCTAAACGTATGTAGCAATGCACAAGAAGTTGCTATAATCACTTTGGTAGTAAAGTAATACTATTATGTGTGGTTATGTGGGTCATACCTAGGATTTTTTAGACCCATGGGAAAGGGGGTAACCTAGTTATAGAGTATAATGGTCATTAAAAACCAAATCGAGCTAGGAAGGTGGGTGAATGTGTGACATATAATCTAAGTTAAGGATAATGGAAAATTTTGCCAAAGTAGTGTAAGTAGCCACTATTTACACTGTTGGTTTCACTGTGATTCAAGATTATGTACTAGGCATGGGATCTTTATACATGTAAGTTATAACCATTGTATGTCAGTCTAGAAATGTATAGGACACAACACCAATCTCATAATAGGTTATTGTTATGAGGTTACCAAACCAATCTTTTCATCGAAGGTTAGGGCCATCTTACCATTTAGGTAGATGTGCAGGGGACCACAATAAGTCCAAGGTTGGCAGAAAAGCGCTTGAGTGATGCTTCTCCTCTTCATTTGGTAGCCAAGATTTGAGGGGGAGCTCCTAGACCATTGTAATTTATATATTTTATAAGCTTATTTAAGCTATGTTTGTAATTTGTAACCATCTCTACTGAAGTTGTAAATATGAAATGCCATATGGAAATTATGTATCATTATTATTTGATTCAATGAAAGGAATTTTTTTATATGCAATGGGAAATTTTGAATTATGTTTCAAATGTGCATTAACTATTCAAAGGAAAAGAAAAAAATTATTGCTAAAGGTTAGATGCATAACTTGTGGGTAAAAAATAGAGTTAATTACTATGTAGAATAATGGGCATGTTACACAAGTACCAAATATTACATGATATTCCCTTTCACAATGAAAGAAAAGGGTTGGAAAAATTCATTTTGAACATAAGGTAACTTTAATTCTTTTTAACATACATATCATAAAAATGGTACCAATATATATGTGCAAAATAAAAGACCAATTACAATATCACAATGTGCCAATAATTTATACAAAATAAAGATAGATCACATGGTGCCATAGCTAAACAAGAAAATTAAAAAGGAATTGCAAGGCTCACCAATGTTAAAAATTATAAAAGTACACAAAAATATAATAATACTGATCATAGACCTTATTAACAAAATTAGATAGGAGATACTCAATGGTGGCTCACAACCATTCAATATACATGTTTAAATGTACATGATTGAATTTACCTTGCAAGGGATGCCATAAAATGTATCCAAACATATAACACCATTATTTGTAATATCCTAAATCAAATAGGGACCTAAGAACCATGATTTTAGCTTGTTGGGTGTTTTTAGAAGAAAATATCAAACAACAATACTATGATTCCTAGTGTAAGGTCATGTTTAATATGAAAATTGCACCAAATATTTTACCTTTATTTTCCAATGATAAGATATATCTACATACCTAGCCATGAAGAATGGGTTTATTCACCACTTGCTTCAACACTTAATGGTTAGTGAAGAACACAAAAGGTATTTCTAGGAAATACTATCTAAATTTTAAGAGTACATAAAACATAGCCAAAAATTTGTGCTTTATTTTTGTGTAGTTGTTTTCAACCACAACTTTCTAGTCACAAAGTATAGAGGATAAAAAATGTTTCCTTTGCCAAGTTATGTGATAATTTCTCCAATTACAATGTCACATGTGTTCACATTAATGTTGAATGGAGTACTATAATGTAGAAACTACAAGATTGGCATAATCACCAACTTTTCCTTTAGTGCATAAAATACTTCTTGATGTGAACATATCTAGATAAAGGGCTCTTATTTGTGCAAAAAGTCCTCAAAGGGTGCAAAAATATGCACATATTTTTTGATAAACTTGTGAAAATATCTAGTATGGCCTAATAATTTAAGTATTATTCTATGAAATATAGAATAGCTAGCTAAAAATCACTACTGCTTTTGTTGGGTTGACAAAATATTACCTTTACAAATGATATGACTCAATAGGCTATCAAATGGATCCATAAAGGTGCACTTATTCAAATTGAGTGTGATGCTTAATTGATGACATCAATCAAACATAAGGCATGATGCGCATAAGTGGTTGGTCACCATGCCATAGACTATCTAATCATCAATATTTACTTGGAAAAAATCTTGGACTGTCTTTAAAATTTGTTAACCATAATGTGTGAGTAACCAACAAGTGCATTATTAAGCCCAAATGCATGAAATTATATCTAAATATTCTCTACTCAATTATGAACATCATATTTTCCTTATCTTCTTCGTAATCTAAACTTTATGGTATCTTCAAAACCCATTATTGAAAGTATATACCTCATGGCTAGCTACACCTTCAAGAACCTCCTTTATGAAAGGTGGTGGGAAGGATCAATGATGATACCTCACTTAGCTTGTGATAATCCACATTTATACTTAAATTATCCATTCTTATCAAGATCATCATCAAGATAAACCACTCAAACCCATCAACAATAAATGTTACTCCAAACTCAAGCATCTTATCAATTTTTTTGTTGTTTCATAAATTTAAATTAAGTTGATGGGGGTGTTTCTTTATCAACTTAGTGTGAGGGTTCAAATATGTATTTCCTAGGATATATTTAAGCCTTTTATTTTATTGTATCCTCAAGGTAAAATGTCAACATACTCATGTAAAAGAGTAATTACTTGTACTAACATGTTTGTTCCTCAAGAGATTCATTTTATAATGATCTTTGGCATGTGTCTTTTATAACAATTTTTATTTCAACTACCTTAAGGAGAATATTAGGGTAGGAACCATTTTTTATATTTTACATCCTTGATGATATAGTCCCCTTCACTAGTAGGAACATAGAAGCCATGTAGCACGTTGTCTTATAAAACTTCTTCCTTTTTCATTATTGTGGAAGAAGTTAATGTGTTAATGGTACTTCCCTTAGATGATTTTTTTGGCTTAGTCCCAAAGTCTATCCCATTAACTAATGCATCATCTATGTTGATATACTTTGGTTAAACACTAAATATTTCCTCCATATTTATAAGTACCTTGTTAAAGTTCAAAAGTGAAATTAGTGAAATTAAAGGTGTGTAAAAAAATGGCTTTAAATTTATTCCATGTGATTACCTCCTAGCTCATAATTCATTTTTCTCATATAAAATGAGAGTGGGTCATCTAAGATACTTGAAAATTTATACACACAAGTATCAAGTAAATAATTTAATATAGATGAGCTCTGGATACCTTCACACATTATAGAATGTAACCTAGTATATAAGTGGATAGTATAGCACAAAGTTAATTATTTTATTTTTTTGGAAAAAGGCTAATAGCATATATATTATATTAATAATAGTAGTAAGTAATTACAAAATTTCCCAAGAGGGCCTAATTACAAAAGTTCCCAAGAGAGACAATTCAAAAAAATTCCCAAGAGGGCCTAAGTAATTACAGAGTGCCCGATCTTTGAAAGTCCAGTCTGAGAAGCCTATCATGCCATTAGACGTACTAGGAGTTGGGAGTTTCAATTCCTTCATATTGCTTCCATGAAATGCATGTTAGAACTTATGAAGCATGACCAAATGTCAAAACCCAAAAACACTAGCTTTGTATTCACCTTGTCGGTGGTCAGGGTTCACGTGTCCTCCTTACCGGCTACCATCTTCATGTAGAGTGCAAGCCTCATCACTGACTCATGAAACCTTCTTATTGCTTCCCTTTTTCGAGAGTCAGGGATTAGAGATCCCTCATACACTTTACATCGCTTAATCATTGCAAGTTGCAACTACAAATCCCAAAGTTTGATCTTGTCGGTGGTTAGGGTTCACACGTCCTCCTTACCGACTACCATCTTCATGTAGGCACAAGACTCATCATCGACTTGCGAAACCTTTTTACCGCTTCCCTTTTTCGAGAGTCGTGGATCAGGGATCCCTCATACCCTTTACACCGCTTAATCATTGCAAGCCACAACCACAAAGCCCAAAGTCCAATCTTCTTTGCAACAAGTAAGCAATTAGATCGAAGTCTGAAACCTTATCAGACAGTAAAATTTGACTAACTCCTTTTTTTTTGGTAAATAATGAATGGTAAGCTCGAGGTACGATCTTCGAAACTTTGAACCCGATGCTCGATTTCTATGACCTTTACCACATTTTGACTAAAAACATGATGAAATTTCTAGGTGAAACACCAAATTGAAATGCTTGACTTACCTTTAGTCTTGTCGGGGTTTGGGTTTCTCTTCTACCTTCCACCTTCCTTCTCTTTTGTGAAAGCCAAAAAATTGACCCCCGACCTCTAAAAGTCCGATGACCGACTTTGTTCAACTTTATAAGGCATTTATTAGGTAAATTTAATTATGTGTGTTCTATGAATTAAATGAATGCACAATTTCATTTTTTACTATCTCAATTAGAGTTGAAAAAGTTTCAATTGGAGCATTATCCTCTGGTATAGTAACCTCTTGCTTTTCACATCCCATATTCACGAGATGATCTGCCAACTTATTCCCTTCATGATATATGTGAGAGATTTGATAAGATTGAAAGGTATCTAGCAATCCCTACATATTTTGAAAAATGTATTTCAAATGCCAATTGTGACAAAATCTCTACTTGCAAGCATTGATGATCAATAACAAATCACCTTCCACATGAATTTTTGTTATACCTAGCTGCAAAGAAAGTTTCAAACCATGCAAAAATGCCATGGCTTCTACCACATTATTTGTTCTATTTTGAAGAGAAATTGATTTAGCTACCTTTAACACCCCATCCCAATCCTGAATACATATCCCTACACCTAAGACACCCAGATTTCCTCTTGATAGAACTACATCAAAATTTAATTTAAAATAGACTGGGATAGGAGGTTGCCACCTAACTGAATTCCTATCAAAACTTGGTTTGATAGGTTAATGTATATTTCCTTTGAAGGGTAGACCAATGCCTTTCCAATTTTTTAGAATGCAATCATCCCAGGATGTAAATAAAGAATTGACAACTTTATGATTTTGTACATATGCATTAACTACTTCTATGATTGATTTTTCAATTGTGAGTTGAACTATATGTATAGATGAAGTAGCTTTCCTAAAGATCCACTTGTTCCTTTCCCACCATATAGACCACAAAATTGTAGCAGGAATGATATGCCAAATACATGAGAAGAGTGAGGACTTATATAACATTAGCCATGTTGAAAAGAGATCCCAAGCTGAGTTTGACAAAGGTGTATGAAAGTTTAAATTTTATAGAATGAACAACCAACAAAGTTGGGCATAAGAACATTGTAAAAACAAGTGATCTACATCCTCCAAGGCTTCACCACATAAAACACATTTGAAAGGCTCGACAAAGCCTAGTTTAACTAGCCTATCACTTTTTAGCACCCTTTTTCTTAATACTAACCATGTGCAAAGATTCTTGATTTTGGTAAGACCATGTTATTCCAACATAAAGAATATGGTTGTTGGGATTGCATTTGAGATTCTTTGTTGAGTAATGCTTGATACCCCTATTTGACTGAATAACATTCATCTTTGGATGATGCCCATATTATTCAGTTTGGCTTTCCTAATATAATTACTAGTCTTTTAGATAAACCACCTTGTAACAACTATTTCTGAGAATCTATTATTGAAGGAATAATGAAATATTTCCATACAATTCTACAAATTACTTCATCTCTTGTATGGACATAATCTATTAATTTATTGTCCCATAACTCAGATAAAATTGGCATGGCTGATTGTAATTCTTGTATGTCCTTCAAAGGAGGATAACCATTCCATGAGTCATTCCAAAGTCAACTTCTTCTCCTTTATGCACTTCCCACGAAATGTAAGAAGTGAAAAGTTTCCTACATGAAATAATAAAATTCCACATAGTTGAGCCCTTTGGAGGATTGGATACAATGAAAATTCTAGCCAAATTTTGATTGTCTACATAATTACTCTACATTAACTTACACCATTTTCAATTTGGTTTAGAAAACAATTGCCACACCAACTTCCCCCCAAAATCCATATTCCTTTTTGAGATATTATGTATACTTGCTCCACCTTTGAATTTATCTGTCGACATGCTATTTAGGAAGATTAAAGGTACCTTTTTCTCATTATTCATGTTACCCTTCCATAGAAAATTCCTGATAAGCTTCTCAATCTAATTAACAACTAATTTTGGAGCATGAAGAATTGCTAAAAAATAGTTTGGAATTGCTGAAAGAACAGATTTTATCAACATTATCCAACCAAATAGAGATAACCATCTAGCTTTCCAAGCTGAAATTCTTTCCTTTATTCTCTCTATAACATTTGACCAATAAGAGATCTTGTCTATTCCCATAAAAAATGGAATTCCTAAATAATTGCATGACAACTTAGCTAGCTGAAATCCTAAGATTTAAACAATTTTCCTTCTGATTTCTAGCTTTGTATTAAAAACATAAATCTTAGATTTATTTGCATTTATCTTTTGTCCTAAGACTAAAGAATACTTATCTAAGATTGACTTTATCTTAGCAGCTTCTGAGAGATTTTCTCTACCAAACAAAAGAGTATCATCAACAAAGAGAGAATGAGTGACTGAAATATCTATGCATGGAATCTGAATACCCTAGCAAAGACCCTGGGTATTCCTTTCTATTATTGCTCTACTCAATGCTTCAACCATAATGATGAACAAAAAAGGGAAAAGTGGATCCCCTTGTCTTACCCCTTGTGAAGCACTAAAAAAATTTGATGGTGTGCCATTGATTATCACTAAAAATTTAGCTCCTATTAAGCAATACAAGATCCAGTTACACCATTTACCATTGAATCCAACTTTAGCCAAAACTTTCGTTAAGAAATTCCAATCAACTCTATCATAGGCTTTCATCATATCCAATTTTACAATGAAAGAAGATAAATGATTAGAATTGATAGAATGAAGCACTTCATGAGAAACCAATGCACCTTTAGATGTTTCCCTTCTAGGTACAAATCCACCTTGCTCCTATGAAACAATTTTGGGAATGAGATGTTGCAATCTGAGATATATTGCTTTTGTAATGATTTTATAGATTGTGTTACATAAAAAGATTGGTCTAAAATCTGCAAAAGTCTTGGGGTCCTTGATTTTTGGCAAGATTGCAATATTTGTAACATTAATTTTCTTTAATATTGTCCCTATTTTCCTTGATTCTTCCAAGGCTAGTAGAAAATAAAATCCCAAGAAGTTCCAACACTTCTAAAAAAACAAAGTTGTAAAACCATCAGGCCCCGGAGCCTTATTAGGTGAGACTGAAAAGACAACCTTTCTCAATTCTTCTAATGTAAAAGGCTTCATCAAGCTCTCATTTTCTTCTTGAGTGAAAATATTTAGTATTGCATCCATTAAAATCTGCTCAACCTGATCTACCTATAACAACCTATCCCGAAGAGCAGTTAGAAGATTTTGAAACAAATTTACCCCTTCCTCCTGTATTTCTTTTTCATTTGTGATCTGATTTCTAGTTGCAACACTTTGGATCGAAATAATTGATTGTGTTGCCCTTTTGATATGAGCAGAAGCATGATTTTTTTTTGTGTTTCGATCACCTTCCTTTAGCCATAATTCCTTCGATTTCTATCTCTAATAAATTTCTTTCCATTTGCCTAATTCCTCCCAGACCAACTGCAAAAATTTCTATTTTTCATATGTGACAGAACCCAACCCCTTCTCTATTATATGTTCATGAATTTCTGCTAATTCCTTTACAACTTGTTCTTTTTGCACAAGAATGTTCTTAAAAACTTGGACATTCCAAATTTTTATCTATTATTTAACATGCTACAATTTTTTGCAAAATTGAAACATTTTTGTACCCTTTGGTGTAGGCACACTGACCCACCATTGATGAAGAAGGGGTAAGAAATGTGGGTTCCTAAACCACATTTTTTCAAACTTGAAAGAAGGCTTATGATTGGGCAGAGTGTTTAACCTTGATATGTTTAATGATATTACATAATGATTTGATCCTTCAAAGGGAAATATCTCTGAAATTAGATTATATGTTCCTAAGAACCATTCTTGTGATGCTAAATTTTTTTCCAAACACTCTACAATCTGCAAAAAGTATTTCCTATGATTTGTCCAAGTGAAGTTGCCTTTGACAGGGAGGAAACCTTTTAATGCATTGTCTGAAATGAAAGAACTAAAATCTTCCATTGTTTTATGATGCAGACAAATACGTCATTGCTTCTCGTGCAATGACACTATTGCATTAAAGTCTCCTACCAACACCACTTTTTCCTTTTCCAACCCTTCAATAACATTTGTGAGAGTATCTCATAACTTTTTCTTTTCTGAAGTGGATGTTGGGCCATAAATATTCAATAATGAGAATCTAATGTCAAAACTTACCACTCTCATTAGCTGCCAATTTTGATCTTGTTTATTGGAATCAATGGAGACTGTTTTTGAGTTCCATAAGGTTATTGGACCTCTAGATGCCCCTTGAACAAGGACATGCATAGATTTCCATTTGCCCCATTCCTAAATTGATGCCTCATATGTCTCTTGTGATATTTTAGTTTCTTGCAACAAAATTATGTCTGCCCCACAAGCATCCAACTGACGCTTGATTTGAGCATGCTTGTTAGAGGCATTTAAGCCTCTAACATTCTAGGAAAGAACTTTCATTGTACTTGAGGAGAGAAACATGCTCTCCTCGGTCTTTTACTTACTGAAACATTTCCATCCATATTAGTTTGTACCCCTACATCAATTTCTTCTTTTAATTTAGCAACCTTTGACTTTCTACCCCTTTTTCTTGGAGAGTTTTTGAACTGTCATTTGAGAGATTGGCGTTTGTGACAATGATAGAGTTTGTGAATAATCAAACTCTTGTACCTTCTCTGCCTCCTTTTTCAAATTATCCTTGTTTTCTATGGTCCGATCATTAGATATTAGAAACGACACTATCTGTGTAGATAAATAATCATCCTCTTCATTCATTATATCCTTTGCTATCTCATCAAGTAAGTCTAACCTATTGAAAAAAGAAGTTTCTCAGTTAGTTCATCCAGTTTATCCAGGGAAGACTTATAATTTGAAATGCTAGTGGCAGCCTTCTCAAAATTTGTATTAGGTGGGTTATGCCCATTCTCAAGTAACAGTTGTGATTGGAAATGATAATTGTTCTTCAATGAGGCAAAACATTTCTTTACATTACACATGGGATTGAGAGTAATCTAAATGAAGCTCCCAAACATCAATTTATTGACAATATTTTTCAACTACTTGAGAGTGATAGAGGGGGCATAAGGGATGCTTAAACCCACCCTATTGTTTTGCACAATGTGTTCATCACTTTCATTGGATATCAGAGGTCTAGTTAATACTTCTTTGTTTCTTAGTGTTTTTGAATGCCCCTTATCAACAAATTGAATGAGATTTCCATTTTTAGTGCGAGAATTTGACCGTTGTATTTTAACTTCCCGAGGTTCCACTTGGTCTAAGTGTGCCTTAAAATTACCCAAATCTTGACAGGTTGTTTTTGTGTGCTCCAGGGAGTGACATATTTTGCATGCATTCTTTGGAGTTTCCACAATAATATCTTGAACCCACTTGCCATACTTAGAATTAATATGAATTTGACTTGGAAGGGGTTTTGTAACATCTATTAACACACAAACCCTAATAGGTTTTGTAGGATTTCTAAAGAATGTCAAATCATGCTTAAGGACAACACCTATGTGATTTTCTAGAATTTCTATTAGCTTTAGCTCTCTATACTCCAGAGCTAAAGCATGCAGTTGTATCCAAGATGGAACAAATTTAGGCACAAAATGTTCAAATCTAAAATTTGGTTTCCATGATTGCATGCACAAACTAGAGCCTTCAAAAATCCAGGACTTTACTTTGAAAACTTTATCTCTATGAGCTTTCTTATCAAAAAGTACAAGAAAAATGCCTTTAGCTTGATCTAGATAAAAAATTTGCATAGCCCCTTCCCATTCTTCATATAAAAGATCTTTCAATGTCTCTATATCTAAGATTTGATTCTAGAACTTACATATTAATGCTTTTCTCCGAAGATCTTGAACTTGAGATTGTAGTAGATCCTTTGAGAAGGTAATATTAACAATCCACTTTTATTATACATCACATGCATTGGTCTTTTTTTGCTTTTCTATTTCATTGAGTTTTGTTGTGTGATTTTTTAATGGGTTGCATGTTTGATAATCCTTCATTCAATCCTTCGTATTTGATTGCACCAAAGTCCTTAATTGCTTTAAAAACTCAAACTCTCTCAAACTCATTGATCTAGTCAATCAATTCTTCTAGGTTTGAGATTCCCATGCAGTTTGGGAGATCAAACCCTAGTTTTCTCCTAGCTTTAACCAAGGTGGTTGTAAATATTTCCTTTGTTGTGATGTTTTCAACATTAAATTTGGACCTATGACACCACATTGTACATCATGACCTTCCTTCTCATAATTGTTCATGTCTTCCATCATTATCAAACCTCTTCTTTATGTGGTTTTGATGACCTCAACTTGATCTTGGGTGAATCTCAACATATTAACTAGATCTACAACATGGGTTGCATGATGGATTCTTACACCTCCTCTTCCTACTCTATGAGCCATTTTCTCTAGTTCACTTGTAATGTGACAACACTTCACATAAATGATTATACAAAGAAACTTCCATGAGCTTACCTCTAGTACTTAGAATGTTTTCTTTGATTCTAGATTGATGTGTGCCTATTTGATGGTTGCACATTTGACCTGTGACTAGTTTTGTGCCACCTTGTCTAGTCAAAAGATGTATTAAAAATATGCAATATTTTTTTAATATATTAAAAATTTTATATAGTTTTTATATTTGTGAGTAATCAATGACATAAACTATGAAGTTTGAGATACATTCTTGAATTTTTTAAGATGATATTGTGTTAAGCATTGCCATTTCTATTTAGTATAATAGAAAATTTAATTCTGATTTACAATTTAGAGTTTTTGTATTATTTTTGATTGAAAGACATGTTTGATAACTTTAAAATATTTTAACATTCTAAATTGATTTGTTATAAAGATCTAATACATATCTCTTATTGTAAATGTGAAAAAATATAATAAAAACTAACCCAAATATTTTCTATTATTAAGATATACTATTGATATACTATTATTAATATATTATTGAATTTACACACATATAAATAACACAAACAATGATGTCCCTTGTAGCATCACACAACCCTACACATTTAGGGCTTTGACTCATAGCATATTTTATTATCATCCTCCCTCACAAATTGACATGCATAAAACACCTCTTCCCATTGCATTTGATTTCCTTCATTGCTTTCTTAAAGCTACACTTTACCAAATATTTATTGGTGATAGTGTAAGTGGAACACGAGTCTTTTGGGGAGGTCATGAATGGTTTTTTCCAAATACTATCCATTTGTTTGGTTCTTTCAATTAAACTTTATATAAAAAACTAATTCTTGTGTGAAAACTTTTTTTAAAAAAAGTGACCACTTGAATTGGCATGATTGTTTGAGATTTGATATAAGATAAATAAATTTGAAAGTAAAAAGGAAAGCCACTTTCAAGTTGTGGGACACTATGCTCACAAAGCTTTCCTTCCCTCCATCAAGGTGCCATAATAGCTTTACTACTATTTCCACGTAGCTTCAATTTAAATTCTTAATAATAGCTTTATAACTAATTCTAGTTAGCATCACATTTGTGAATCTTGTCCTTTGGGACTTTTCATATTTAACAGGGTGTTCAACTACTTTGTGTGAATTTAAATGATTTATGCCACTAGACAGAGGTCGGGATTAAATTAAAACTCTACAATATGATTAAAACAAAGGCACTTAAAATACTATTAATTTTCTAAATTATTAAGTTAAAATAATAATAGAACATTTGTTGAAGAATGGCAAAGTTCAATTAATTAAAAAATTAAGTTTTTGTGTTGACATGTGGTGAAGGTCAATTTTAGTATTTTTTATCTAGTATATTTATTTTATTGGTGGTTTTTATTGGTCTTTGCTTCTACCATGTGTATTCGTAACTACAATACATGAACTGCATGCTACTTATTGAATCAATAATTTTTTTTAGAGGACTTGTTTGTAATTTGTAGATCAAGGACATTTTTTGTGAATGAA
>VDFB02230905.1:0-10339 GCA_007258455.2 Sequoia sempervirens | reverse complement strand
ATGTGCACACAACACACAGACGTCCATGAGATATGCTTACGTCCTTGATGGATTCCTGCATCTGAAGTTGGAAGAGGCATTACACTTCCTATTGCGAATGATTTGTAATGTCCCTCTTTGACCAACCAACCTAAAAATTCCTTATTCTCCTCACCTCACATTCAAAAAGATTCATTCTTCATGAAACTCACCCCTTTTGGCAATCTCCAAGCATTCACTTCATCTCCTTGGTATCACTTCTTGCTATCTGATCACTTCCATCACTTCAAGTAGCACTTTGGCACTTCATAGCAACAACAACAACACTCCATCAAATCCATAAAGCAAGTGTGGAACAAGCCATTGTAGTGTGGGTTTGAGGTTTTGCAACACCTCCCTTCATCATAATTAAGGTTATGGTGATTGTTCAAGCCTTCTTTCTCCATCATTGGCTAGTGAGCTCTTGGTGGAGGTGGTAACGCTTTCACTCCTCTCCTTATGAATTGGTTGAGTAGCTTCTTTATAAATATTTTGTGCAGTTATTCATGTACTTTCTTTTTACTTTCATTCACATTTCATACCATTGTTATTCCTATTTTCTGTTCGTGGAGTGGAAACATCCGGAAATGAGGGTCTCAGCATCAAGGTGTAGACTCTAAGTAGAGCCCGGAAATCTCTCTCTTTTCTTTGTGTGTGCGAACATGCATTTGAGCCGGCGAATGAGCATCTTTTGTGAGATTTTCTCATTCTTTGTCACCTTAGCTCATATATATTTCAATACTTATCACATTCTATTTTGTATCTTTCCCACTCATATTCTATTTTTTTTCCCCTTAGAAGTGATCTTCAGCTAGGCCATCAACTTGTTTCCTGGTGCTTCATACTATGTTTTTGGTCCTTTGGTTGTACAAACTCCAAAACACCTAAGAGACACCAGTGTGCCACGTTGTTGTCTCGAAACCATGCTTCCATCCTCGGGCAGAGAGCTACCTAAGGTATGGTGTTGAACCCAAAATTTGGCTTGCCTAGCCCCAACTTCGATTTTGAGTCTAAAGAGTGGTTGCAGGGCCTTATAGTTCTCATCATTCTCAACCCTCATTCAAAAAATTCCTTTAGAGTGAGGTAAGTTAGGGAAGCTTTCTGCTCTTGGCTATCCATGACCTGGGGCCTTGACATAGTCGGTCCCCCTCTCTTACAGTATGAACCAAACTAGTGTGTAGAAGATGGATTCAATTTCTCAAGAGATGCTTAAGAGATGAAGTATTGCCAAGAAGATGTAGTGAGAGAGAAACAAATCCATTTGAACATGAAAAGAGAGGGAAAGAGCCATTTTCGGGTTGACTAGAAGGTGTAGAGGCGTTATGCTTCATTGCCATGGAGAACGTAACATCTCTATAGATTCTAGAGGCAAGAATCTATCAAGGATGGCAGTGTGCCACATGTGCATCCCTGATAGAAATTCCCACACCAACACAAGAGACAAGTGCCAAGTGGATGCATTATAGATAGGTGATGTGGAATTTCTTATTTAGGTTGGATTTTTCTAAAGTAGAAGGTGTAAAAGGGGAATTTGCAAGAGGAATGCAAGTTCGCTCCTATACAAGTAGGAAGCTCAAAAGATTAAAAAAAATGAAAAATCACCAAGAAATCACAACAAATCTCAAATATCCTTTACCATGAGGACGAAAGGTGGATGGAATTGATGTGGTCTGATGTGAGGAATGATATATCTTATTAAGATCAAAGATGGATGGAGTAGATTATAAGATCAACATGACATGAGATAGTTGAGATGGATTGAAACCTCTGGGGGCTAGTGAATTTTGTTGTTAGGAACTAGCTAGATAAGGAATCTTAGTGATGTGACAAAGAAAAAGACACACCCTAAGGATAGAAATAGGCTTTGGGTGCTCATCAATGATGGCCTTGCCTATGTGAAAGTGTAGAGGAAATTTAGTTTGATAAAAGAGATGGACGATGGACAAAGGACAATGCAAGACCTAATGATAAATAAGTACAACAATGGACCCTAAATGGGGACACAAGATCAACCATATAGACACTATATACAAATGATGAGGACCAATCAAAATCCCAATTGATACAAGGGTAGAGGATTGGGATACCAATTAGGATTTTGTAGATTCACACTAAAATAATTGGACAAAGCTCATGAATTGGGATAGTAATTCCAATCTGTCTAATGCTCAATCATAATATACCATGCGATAGGATAATAGGATGAGAATACATAACATGAATATGATCTATGTGATTGAGAGGATGATACATAAGAATATAGGAAAATGAGATGCAAGGTAGATAATGATTAAGCCCTCTATGAATGGCTTTCATTTTTGGGGTTATATTGAGTTGGAATCTTCTTATCAGTATGTTGCATAGTGAACACTAGTCTTTGTGTTGGTGTTGGTAAAACTTTAGTTCTTATTGCATCTGATATTATAATTTTTTTTGGTATCGGGTTATCTACCTTCACTACTTTCAGGTTAAAAGATTATAGTTGATTTATTTTAAACAAAAATATTTGGATTACATTGAATACCTGAGAGAGAGTTGTACCTCTATAAGATTTAGAGAGTGACTATTTCCTACAAAGAGTGGTTAACTTGAGCTTTTGGTAACAATTCATATTTTTGCCTCAACTTTCGAATGGAGGGCTGGCTAATTATTATTTGCCATAAAGTGGAATTCTTGATTAGTTTTAAATGTTGTTTCACATTTCTTTTTGCATTAAGTATGTAGTTATGCATTTTAGTGAAGTTATGGAGTTCTGCAGTGCCATTCAAATGTTTTGATTTAAAAGAAATACAAAATTAGTACATGTGCAAAATAGCATTTCAGATGCTTTTATTCATTTTAGAAAGAACTCATATTTTTTACAAGGCTTCATTTGATTTCACAATCAGAATAGTGTTACAACATTGCATAAATGCATTTTCTTTTCAACTGAAAAGCATAATTAAAATCAAAGATCCACACAAGCCGTGGATATAACTGTGACTGTGACAATGTATTTCTAACAACACATTGCACTACTGAAGATGCAAAATGAAAACACATAAGCAACAACATAGTCATCATTGCCTAGTTATCGACGCTTGATGTTGAATGGTGTACCTCGTCATCTCGAGTTTCGTCGACCTGTAAGAAGAAAAGAGAGGTGTCAGTAGCTCCGACTATCACGTAACTCATATGATGCACCTACAATAGTACAGTTTACTATTAGCAATACATTGAAACAATCAATCAAATGAAGTATGGAATAAGTGAGCAAAGGAGAAGTAGCAATATCATGTTCTATTTTTAATGCTAACGATTTTTGGCTTCCTTGTGCAGGTATAGATTAGGTCATGAAGCTAAAACATTATTCGAAGACCAAGCATGTGGAGGAAAACGGGCTCCCACAAGGGTAGAGCTCGACATTCTACCCTACTCATTACAAGTAGGCTGATAAGAGATTGCATCATCATGTTCATCGAGAAAGTAAATATACAACTGAAAAGGTAAAACAGAGTTCATCTTTCAAGCCATCAAACTAACCGTCCACTCATAACAAGCAAAAGGTGTTCTCTGAAAGCTACAGATGGACCGTTAGTTTAGATTGGCTCTTTGATTCAACTAAGTACATTCATCACAATATTGTTGTATGGTCATTTTTTGCTGCTATGAGAAAACAATGTGTCTTGTTTCATGTTATGCTACAGTTGTTTCCCATTTCTGAGAGTGAACAGTTATACATAATGCCTAATTACGAAAAGCATCATTCAATAAGGGAGAGCAAATAACATTGTTTCATATTTTTTGTTCAAGAAGGTAATTGTGCAATGAATGATCATCTCATAAAGGTAGCATATGTGTAGGGAGCTATGGGTCACTGACAGTGCATGCAAGTGTTAAATAAGTCAGCAGTCCCAGTTGGCTGGTAAAGACAAATACAACATTAGGGGTTTTGAGGTAGGAAGTGTTCATTCCAGAATGGTAAGGGAAAAATTAAGTAGCATGCGGTCATGATGCTATAATGTTTCGATTTAAAGCCTCTACATAAAATCCAAGAGCAAAAGGCAAAGGGTTGCTGTGTTAAGGATAAGGAAAGTCAGAGGAGCACTGCTGTGCGTACAGTGAACAAACATGGAGATAGTATACCTTAAGAGGTCCTTCTTTTCACAGCCGACAGACGCTGGAATTGTTTAAAGAATGAACAGATTATACATTGAGTAGGTAATCTATAGAGTTAATTTTAAAAGGAGTTTTTGTGTGTAAGGAAGATTTCAGTATCAATGACATTTAAGGTATAGATAGGGAAGCAAACAAGATAAAAATACCATCAGAAGAGCATTATATACCCAGCACAAGATCTGGTTCAAAGTCAGAATAGTGAAGATACCATCAGAATTAGACTTTCAACATTTTTCAATTTATCTAGTTGGGTGTGTTTTTTGAACAACAAGTTAGGTGTTTTGTCATACGGGAGTTCTCAGACAATGCTTAGTTCTCTTCTCACTGTTAAGCACTTGTACGGAGAAAATCAATAGGCACAAAAATACCAACAAAAGTAGAAACCACTGATCATATAGGTCAAGTCATACACTGAATATAGACAAGCATACAGATTCTTGTTATTTCCATCATGTTCTTTTATTTTTTTGAAGGTATATTAAATGCAACATCAGTGAATGTAAAGTAAACAACTTCATTCCAGAACGATGAAGACCTAAAGAGGGCATAGCAAAGGTATCTCAGAATTTGTTAATTTTTGCACTAAGGAGAAATCAGGTGGGTTTTAGGCCATGGTGTTGTGCTTCAACTTAAGGTTTCACATGAGTCCAAAAGTAGAAGGCAATGTTGCTGTTTGGTAAGGTTAAAGAATCCAGAATGGGGAGCCCGGTGTGAAAGTGAGTAGCTAGAAGTGAGGACACATTTCGAATATTATTTACCCATTTTGAGTTTTATCAACAAACCAAAGAATGTATTTTCTGAATATCATACAATTAGTGTTTTGCCAAAGGAAAGCGATTATAAATCAAGCACGGTTTTATACACAACTATCAATGGCGACCGAGGATAGCAAGCAAAGCATCCTTTGTTGAGTCCGACTCATAAGCTAGGAGTTCAAAATAGAACCATTCTCAATAATCTATAATACCCATTTTGGGTTTTACATTCAAAGGCAGTATAACTACAAAATATGCATATTGCACAGCTGGTTCGAGCCTCAAAGTAGAAGGAAATGTAGCTTTCATTCTTTTTTCTCAATACCCACGAAGGGATTCATTATCAAATATGCATGAAGGAAAATTTCTTGTTGTGGGTCGGAAACCCAAGTTTGCCTCTTTAGTACTTCCTATAGTATACATGGCCAAAAATTCATGAGTAAGGAGGAGATTTTTTAAATATCTGGGGGGGGGGAAATATCCGATAAAGATGGCTTACCAGCCAATGGTGCGGAGAGTGCATTTGGCCGTGGCCAAGAGTTCTAGATAGAATCCAGAAGACAAGCTTTCAAACCCTTAAAAGATAGTCCAACTTTCAGTTGGGTCAAGCTCACAAAGACATAAATGTAAGCACAGGGAATGCAAGAAAAAAGTGTTAGAAATCATGATTAGCCATAGCCTCAAGCCATAAAGAAAAAGAATGCGAATCCATAGAAACAATGAGTAGATAGATCACCCCTGTCACAGTGGAAGGAAGCAAAAGGAAAACAAGCTCTCTCTCTCATGGAGTATCTCGACAGAGGCTGAGTTCGACCAAAGCATAGCAAAGCACAGGAGTATGTAAAGTCAGTAAAGTATGACAGGTCATGCCCATAGATATTGTTCTCACTTTAAAATGAAGTAGAAGAACTTCAATACAAAGAAATAAACTTACCAAGATGAAATTTCCAGCTATCGAGGAAGGCAAGGCCGAACTCGGAAAACACGGGCTTGAATCCAACACCATCATAGCGGCGTTGTTCATGCAGACAAAAGTTCTTTCTTTCCAAAGTCATGGGTGTGAAATGATGATAATTAGGGTTTGACCCTGTTTTGATCAAAGCCCTAATTTGAGCCTTATGAAGTTCTAGAATGTTCATTCAAAATGCACATGTCAAATATCAAAAGTGGGGTAAAATTTTTAAATTTATGCCTTATGTTTTTCAAAGTCTAAGTTTAATATTAGAGGGAGGCCGAAATCTATATGCCTAGGTTGATATTAAGTCTGTAAGGCTTATATTTTGTGCCTTAGGAAAATAAGGGTTGAAGGATGCCTTACCCTAGGGTTTTGTTTTTTATTGATTTGAGGAAAATCAATAATGTATCTTATCATTTAGGGTTTGCTTTCTCCTTGAAAGTTAATGATCATTTTAGGGTTTTTATTTGTTTTATTGATTTTAGAGAAATCAATGAGAAGTTTTGATAAGAGGAAGATTATGTAATATGGTTTTATGTTTTTTGAGAAAATCAGGATGATGTAATGGAGAAATAAGTTCTTTCTTTTTGCACAGATTTCCAATCTTTAAATTGCAAAAATAAGGCAAATTGTAAAAATCTGCATCTTGTAAAAGCAGAAGCATAAAAGCGATATTCTATAAGTTGCTTTATGTTTTCTTGCTATTTTTAGCAGATCTTTGACTAACTTTTCTTCTTGGTCGGATTCCATACTTATCTTGGAGAGATAAGGTGTTTTTTGAACTTTTAAAGCAGGATTTGCCTATTTTTAGAGGCTTGACAGCGTAACCATAAAAGCTTTGTGCTTTTTTCTACTTTAAAGCAGTTTTGAGATTGTTTGAGGCCTTTTTTCCTTGAGCTTTTTCTGAGCTCGGATTAGGGTTTCTTGGAGAGTTCTTTTGATAGATTTAGTCTTTCAACTCTCCATTCTCATCAATTCAGATCAGTTTCTTGCCCTTACTCATTTCGGGGAGCTTGTAAACCTTTTGATACTCAGTTTGGACAGATTGACACTCTTCCAGTTTTAATAGAGCAGCAAATTTCTCCTTATTTTCTGTCTCAAATTTTGTAATGGCAATCTGATGTACTTGTGTTTTCAAATTGAAATCCTTTTATGTCTTGCTATTATAGGTAGTGTTTCAGAATTACATGTTTCAGGTTGTATGTTGTATTTGTTTTTTCAGATCTTCATGCGAATCACTGATGGGATATGTGCCAATGAGATTGTGAGGATTACTGCAATAGAGAAATTGTTATGAGTGGCTAGGTCTGAATTCTTATAAGTTTGGTGAATCATCTTCTAGAAATAGGTTTTTATGTTCAGTTATCCTTCATCCCTTTCCTCAGAAGCTGTTTTAGAATAGAATTCATCATTCGGAGAACCAACTCACTTTGGAGATTCCTCTTTCGCGTAAGATCACCCACATTTGAAAGAGGTTTCCATGTTTTAGTAGTTTGCTGAATACTGCATTCAACCGAGGGGTGCAAAAACTATTGATACTTGGTAACAATTGCACCTTTAGGTTTAAGATTCAAGGTTGAAATTTCAAGGTGCACAATCTATTAGCCAAAAAAATTTGGCGACTCTATTGGGGAACTAAATGGAAGATAATTTTGAGTTATCTTATCCAGGTTTTGTCAGACAGTTCAAAATTCATCCTAGATTCTTGAAGATACACTAGAGGGGACAAGAATAAAGGTATTATCGATCCTATCTTTGAATCTTTATAGAAAGGTAACTTTCCTTATCCTTCTCTTCCCAAAATAAAGGTTAAATCCAAGAGTAGACCCTTCTCCAACTTGATGTAGAGTGGCAGGGAAGGAAAACACACAACTAAAAATGGAAAAGAAACTTCACACAATGCTTCTCTCAAATACTCTTATGAGGAGTCATAAACTCTATTATTCCTTCAAGGATGAAACCCCACACACCTAGGGTTCATAAACTCAGACCATCCAATAGACTTAGAAACACTTGGACCATGTCCACATAGACCAAATCAAGGTTCAACAACCCTCCTTGCACCTAGGGTACATCACTTACTAATCATTCTAGTGACTTAGGCCTCTTTTGCATTAAAGTCTTGTAACCTTTCCTGGTAGGATAGTCAATTTAGAATCCACATGGAAGATTGTTATGACACCAAACCACTAGATTTGGACTCCCAATATGGACTCGCACAAAGCCTCAAAACCTTTCCCCTTGACTGTCAGAGCACAATCCACTATGGCCTATTCTACCGCTGCTCCAAGAGGCCTAATTGGAAGACCTACACCTGGGTCTTGACTATCTAGGCTCTCCCCTACACCCAAAAGAATAAAATTAGACTCTTATAGGTTGTTTGCACCTATCGCCATCATCCCTAAGTTCCATCTAGATAGATTTCTCCAGTATAAGCAAAAACTCAACCTTTTTGCTTATCAATTAGGCTTGCCACATAGAGATGTCAAGCCAAAAACCATGCACCACTTCCTCCAATCAGTCTGTCATTCTCCAAAACCTTGAGGGCATAGTAGTACAACCCCATATCTTTCATCCCACTAAGAATGAGCAATTTTACAACATGGGAATGGAAGAATTACACATATTTCACTCAAAACCCTGATTTTAAAGGTTTTTAGACCACTCGATATAAAATTAATATATCACTCTTATTCCTCAATGAAAACTCACCACTCTAGTGCCAAAAGGAAGATTACTCAATCCCCTTTCAAACCCTTACAGTCTTGGAGCATGAAAATGAATGTACAATCCATACCAAGTACGGGATCAACAAACTTCTAATTGAAAACTTCTTCCAAACTTCAACATCAGCCTTGCCTCAACCAAGAGAGGCATATTTGAGGTCTTAAAACCTTTCTCCAACTTCTTGCAACTGAATTTTGAATTAGTTTCCTATTGGAAACACAAAAACCCCATTTTGTCACTTAAATGCCTAATTAAGGCAATTTGGACAATTTATACCAACTCGACTACCAAGATGCTTTCAAGATGTGTGAAAGGAATCCAAGACCCCTTCAAAGAGAAAGGTGACTCCCCTCAAGTATCTAGTTACATCAAGTCATCCTTATTTCTTAATTTTCCAAGGTGCACTAGACTTACAAACTAAGGATGGAGACCTTGTTTGTACAAAGAAGTTGGTCACCAAGACCAAAATTCAACAAGAAACTTAGGAGACCAATTACAAAGAATTTGAAATGGTCCTTAGGACATTATTCCATCACCAAACCAAGAAACAAAACTTATCAAAACATACTAGGTCCCTTGGACCCCTAGGTGCTCTTGCACCACAACTAGACCACATCCATATTTTTCCACTTGTCAAACATTGGCATCGCACAAGATTGTTATTCCTCTGATTATCAATTTTCCTCACAATATGGCCAACCAACCACAAGTCCCATGGGGATCAACTATTGGTCCTTTGTCTAAGGGTGCTAATTTAAATGATTTACCTAAAGGTTCTGTTGTGCAGTTTTCGCACACACGCCCCGCTAAAGGTAGGGACCCTCTTTTGCTTTGGTTTTGGTGTCTTGGCCCTTTCATGTTGAGGTTTTATCTTACTTTGGCATGTGCTAAAATGTTTACTTTGATTGGCTTGGTGATTCCCCCTAAGTTATTATTTGAATATCTTTAATTTTGAGCCAAGTTCGGGTTTTCACTGAAGTTTGGGACTTTCCATCCCTTCCGAATTTTCTTGGATCCTGCTCAGACTCCGGTTGTGCATTGTGATTCAGAGATTTTTAGTCTTCGCGGAATTCCACGTGGGCTGGATTTTTTTGGATTTCATCTTGCTGTCGGGTTCCCAGGTTTTCTGATTGTCTTGTCAATTGCATTTAATGTCGTATGTACCCTTGGCAAGCAATGTATTTAATTGATTGTGGATGATTATTATGCCATTATTCTTATTGCTTGTCATCATTTGAGCTAAGGAATGCTTTCTTGCAAGTGCTTGGTTGACTTTGAGGTGTGGAGTCTGCAAATTGTGAATTTGTTGGGGATTTCTTTGGTGCATTCTTGTCGCTGTTCTTTGTGGACACCCTTTACTTCACATTTATTAATTCTAAGATCGATTTTCACTTCATAATGGTATGTGTTTGATTGCTTTGCTTTGAATTGATGATTATGGATAGCACATTGATGTTATCAAAGCTTTTGGGGTTTGAATTCCTAAATATTTGATTGCTCCATGACTAGAGTTGTGTAGCATTGATTAATTTATGATCTCCCAAGTAATGTTTGAGTTGGTTTGTTTATTTGCGTTCTGGTGAACTTGCTTGAGAATCGTGATTTTCCCCTAGTATGGTATCGGCAATTGAAATACCTGAGTCATAGGCTCGTTTGTGCTTTAATGGCAGATTTGTGGGGTTTAACTTAGGGCATCGCCATTTATCTTTAGTATGTTCTCGAATTG
>VDFB02230904.1:0-12085 GCA_007258455.2 Sequoia sempervirens | reverse complement strand
AAATCCTTCCCAACGGTTTCAATCAAAGAGTCTTCGCCATAGCTTCCTCAAAGTCATGCAGGAAATAGACTTTACTGCAAGGCCGAGATTGGCTGCACTTGACTCAATCATACTTTCTTCAACAACCTGTGAAACACAAGGTAACAAATGCGAAAGAAAAGGTGCATGGTACATACACAATATACATTCATTAATCAATATTTAAATCTATTTCATCATTCAAAAACTTTAAGCGCAATATAATACCAGTCATTTAGGGAGTCAACGAGGTAATAAATGTAGTCAAGACAACACAATAAGTTGCAGGAACATGAAAGTGTTTTGCTACAGGATATCCCCATAAAAGGTTTCAAAAGAGTTTTAAACAACCATAAATAACAAAATTAAAGGCATTAAAAGTTCATCATAATATCCAAACTATGAGCATATTTTGGGCTCATCATGGATCATGTAGCCTACTATAAGCGCAATGAAATCTATTATTAAATGAACTTATAGGCTCATTGACTTCCCTTTTAACTGAAATAAACTACCTATACAATTTATTGGGACTGATAGGGATTTTAAATTTTTGCAAGAAAGCATTTTCCATTTGACCCCAATTAGTAATTGAACCAACATGTAAGTTATTATACTAGTAAAATGCTTCCTCACCCATCGAGTATGGAAAGAGCCTGCATGCTACATCCTCATGAGCAATCTGGCTATCTTGAAGAGCAGTTTGGAAATTCCTGATATGTTCTTCAATTGTCCTATTGGGATCATTGACATGGAACTTAGAGCAGAAATTCTCAGGATTTTTAAGCATGGCATGATAATTATTGAATGATAGGGGTGAGGTGTTATTTGCTAAGAAAGCCATTTGTGAAGGTGGAGGTGCTAAGGGATCATCCACAACAATTTGTGGCTGGGATACGATAGTAGGAGTGTGCTCAGAATCTGAAGATGAAGTAGATGAAGTAGATGGTGGAGAAGATGGAGTTAAAGGTCTGATGGGTGTGGATGATGAAGCTTCCCCTTTCTTAGCCATTTTAGACCTGGTAGGAGCCTTTAATTCCTGCAAATATCCCTTGTCAGCTATAGACCTAGTGTATCTACAAAACCTTTGAGGAGATAATGATGACCAAAGATGGTACAACTTTGTTCAATGTAGCCCTCCTTCTAGTGCCAATTCTGTTGATGGTGTTTTTAGCACTGCAACACATATAGAATACAAGTATCCTATCTCTCTTGAAAGGTAAATTTCTATTAGTGAGCCTCAAGAGACAACCTCAAGGTCTCTAATGTCAAGTCTTGATAATGCACAAACAACTCAGTGATGATATGATTTGTTGGTTAACACAAAAGGAATTTATAATTAAACAAAATACTGAAGCTCTTAGATCAACAAGATCTAAAAATGAAAATAAACACTATAATTTCCTAGATCTATGGTCTCGAAATTATATTTTCATCAAATATAACAATTTAGTGATGCTTTCAATTCCTAATAACAATGATCTCAAAGAAATATCAAAAAATAAGGGTTTAAGAAGATTTCTAATCTAAATCCCAAGATCAATCATGAAAATAATAGAGCATTCAATGTGGACCAATCTTCATAAACCATTTTTTGCTTAATCAAGATCAAATCTACAATATAACAGAAATGGTGCGATCTCCAAAGGTATAAAAGATTTTCAAAGTGTGAAACATCCAAAAATTCACCCAAAATGGCATGAAATGCATAAACATCCACAATTGAACTATTGCAATGAGAATAGGCCCAAACTAACTTTACACGACAACTTATGATCACAAAATTGCTAAAAGTATGGACTGAAGATTCCTCAAACACCTTAAACACTTTATCATAAACATGAAAGAACTACAAATAGCTCTAATCTAAATTTGAAACTGAAACTTTAATCAACTAAGAAAGCTTTGAAACATAAGAACCATGCACATAGATGAAACAAAATAGAAAAGAGCACTAGAATCAATGTCTTTTCTTGTATTCACTTCACCAATATTTTGCAACAATTCCAAGATCAATCTTTACAATGATGAGAGATCTCCAATATATAGAGTTTTTATGAACATGTCAGCCTAGAGGAAATTAAATTAGGGCTTCTAACTTAGGTCGGCCAAAATAGGTTGGCCTTGGTATATTTTTTCCCATTTAATTTTACAATAAAATATTAAGAGTTTGACCTAAAAGATACATCAAAATTAAATGAAAGGCCTTTTGGCACAAATCTTTATGCATGGTCGATGTGAAGATCTAGTTAGCTAGGCATGTGTAGGATCATCATGGAAAAAACAAGCCCTTAAATTGGCAAAAACTTCAAAAAATCAGGAGTTAAGGAAACTTGAAGTAAAAATTTGAATAAGTTGTCTATATTATTTCAAAATATGTAAGAATAAAATCACATGCTTGATTGAATGTAGTTTCTAAACTACTAGGTTTATTTTAAATCTATTTGTTGAAAAATTGAAATTTCAATGCAATAGTACTTAAATATCACGGAAAAAATAAGATGTGTGTCTATCCACCCTAACCACAATAAAATGATAATATTTTTTAAAAGATTTTAAATATAAGTAGAGGGACTCATGTCGATGTGATGTAGATTTTTTTGTAATTTTTTCCAAGTAAATACAAATTATGAATTTTTATTACAACTTTAAAAATATAAAACTTCATTATGTTTGACCACAGCTTGGTGAAACTTCATAATTTTTTTTTTTTTTAAATCTTATATTATTTGAAGGATAGAATGTGATGCATGTTTTGGATTAAAAAATGTGATACTGTTTGAAAGCTATAGATGTTTTCAATTAGCCTATCAATCAGGACTTTTAGTCATAATTCAAAATAGAAAATGAATAATAATTATTTATTAAATTCAAAGTAAAGCATAATTTATATTGGTGGAAAGTGAGAATCTCCTTTAAAACCTTTTTGTTTCATCAATTTTGGAAAAAAAAAGTCATCACCACATACCCTACACATACCAATCATATTGCCGCTTTTTCCCATGATGATTACGCACATACCATCTAATGAGGTACAAAATTCAAGGTGATTATGCTTGGTCGTACAAAAATTTCTTAGACTTTACAAAATACCCTATCCTTGAGTCAACTTGATCAGGAACCAAAATAACTTTCAACCTTGCCTTAATTGATTTTCTTGTTCATATTTAACTAAGACTTTACTCCAATCCATTTGCATTTACTGATATTTATCCAAATTTGAAGTATACATAGCTACATCTTCCAATTGATTTGATGTTATGGGTCCATCCTCAACTGGTGAATAGACTTCTCACTACCATTTCTTTAACTGGTCAATTTTCAAATTCTTCTTGCCAAAATTTTCTCTTCATGCTACAATCTCTAAAAATGAAATACAGCTATTTAAAATATCTTTCAAATTATTTTAGATCTTTGAAACTTTCTCTAAATATTTACTCATAAGCTCCCTTTTTATTTCAAATGATTATATCCATTCTCTAGGCTTACTTACATCCCCATCTGCAAAGATATCTTCCTTCACCAACTTATCCTTTGATAATTCAATTATCTTCATCAATTTGGCAAAAGAAGCATCATATGTTCCCTTACACTCTTATGTTGGTTGTTGTACCTCATCCAAGAAAGAGGATGTCTTCTCATATACATGTAAAAATTTCTAAATCAAAATATCTCCCTTCTAAAAAACATCATTCATCCATTGTTGAGTGACTTACACAGAGGTTTTCATTTTCTCAATTTCATTGATAGCATCTTTGGAAAACAAGTTGACACCAAAGGTAGAAGTACCCACACCATCTTGTGCTTGAAATGGTTTCACCAAGTGTTGGATATACTTTTCTAATTCTTCCACTTGTTGTTGCAGCTTCTCTTTAATTTTGGTTTCATTATCTAACCTTTTTAAAATTGCATCCATGGACTCTTTTAGATCTTCATCTTCTTACTTCTTTTTGGATGGACCCAAATTGATTTTTTCCACTTTGTAGTTAGAGGAAGTGGCTTCATGTTTATTCTTCTCAATAATAGATGTAGCAACCTACAATATTTTGTTATTAGTTTCATCTCTAGATATCCTAGAAAGGGTCTTGGCCTTTTTATTCTCTTTAGTTTTTCCTAGATTTTCTAAGAAACTACTCCAATATGGTGCTACCTCCTCAACCACCACTAGTTTGAGCTTCAAACTCTCCTTCAACTAGTTAGGAGCAGTAGACTCCTCCATATTAATTTCATTATGAGGACTATTTTTCTCTCCATGATCTTCTAGTTGATTTGTCTCAATATTCTCTTCCTATTTTTTCTCCTTATATTTTCCTCATCAAATTGATGTGTTTCCTCTTTCCTAGGCAATTTAGAAGGTACCTCCTCTATCCTTTCAGGTTCTTTCTTTTCTTCATTATCTTGACTTTGTACCTCAAATGTTCTATGTTCCAATTTTATCTTGAGGTTAATAAGATCTCCACTCTTTGGAATTTCTAACTCCTTATTCTTGTTGTCCTTGCTCTTGCTCCTTGGAAATATTGACTTCATCCTCTGCTACCTTCCTTCCTCTTTCTCAGAATGCACATGTTGGGGAGGCAATTGAGGAGGAGTACCTTATGTGAAAATCTCTTTAATATTTTCACCTTCATTAGCAAGTGGTTGATTGGTAGTTTCCTTTGCTTCTCCAACCACTTGCATAGTATTTTCCACTATATTATCAACTTCAGAAGGAGAAACCCTAGGTTTAGGAGAATTTCTCCAAACATATACCTAACTCCTCTCCCCATAACTCTCTACCTCAATTTCTTTTGCTTGGGTTGCACCTTCTCCACTATTCTTAGTTTTCTTTGACTTCTTTGAAGGTGAACCCTTATCTCCTTTAACAAGTCTTTTTTTCTTAGATGGTTGAGCCTTAGTAGCTCCTTCAACAATCTCCTTTGTAGAATTCCTCTTTTTAGGAATTGGTTGTCTTTTAACTTTTTCTTTAGCCAAAGCCTTAGTTTTCCCTCTAGTTCTTCTTTTGATAACAAGCTTGGTTGTTCCTCAGAATCTTCCTCTTCTTAGGTAGTAGGTGCACTTTCTTTAGTTTTCTCAAAATCATCATCAAACGATTGAGACTCTAAGTCTCCCATCAAATCAAAGGTAGGCTTGACTCCATCAGCCTCCAATCCCAAAAAAAATTGTTTGACCCACTATTTTGAATACATAGTGACTGGAGAATTAATTTGATCCAATTCAGCAACTTCATCTTCTTCCTAGTCAATAGTAGGAAGAGGTTTTTTTTTAAATTATGTTTACTCATGATATTGCACGGGATCCTATTCATCCTTAATCTAATCAGGTACTTGTGTCACTCTATGAAGTCTAATAATTCTTAATGAAATCCTAGAATATTTCCTCTTAATTACTTCATGCTCATCACTACAATTGTCTCAATAATCTTCTATGGTGTCTCTATTCCTATAATCCATATTGGCCATTCTTTGGGCTATCCCATGTGGATCAAAACTACCTCTATCTGAATGAAGATTCAAATGTAGATAAGCCATTTTTGTATCTGAATGGTGGGCACTCTAGATAGATGGACAAGCCTCCTAGTTGCCAATTCTCAATGGGAATTCTGCACCAATTCCTATTTTATGAATTCCTTTCAATATTGCATCAAATCCTACCAATTTCCCTATCAACTCAAGCAAGATCACCTTATCCATTGGATACCTAGGAATTCTATAAGGTACCTTGGGGCTACCATGGATTCTGATATATGAAACCTTGGGAAACTAAATAACCAATAGCCATATTTCTTAATCAAATCCATGGCCTCTACAGAAATACTCACATGCAAAGTATCTTGCAAGGTTCTTGTTATACATACATAGTAAAGGCATCATTGACCCTCCTGCAATTAGAAGTGTTCAAGTGTAACTAGGGGTATATTTCATATACTCTATCTTTACATATTGTGCCTTTACAACTCAAACCTTTATATATGAAATTCCTTGCAAGCATATATACAACATAAGAGGTCATGGTAATTTTTTTTTGTATCTTGCACCTTCCTCAATTGCATATCCAATTTGTCACTAATGGTGCCTTCCCAATGATAATTAACTCCATTTTCAATCGGTGATATAACATAAAACATCCACTCCTCAAACACTGAGGCCTTCTCCAAACCTACCACTATGTTAAGAAGAGTTATCATATCACTATACTCTAACTTAAAATCACTCCTATGCAATTGTTTTGGTAGCTTGGAATAGTGAGACTTAGGCTTGTCAATCCAAGATTTATTCATCATACTCAATGCCTCATTTGGATCACTGTCATAGAACTACCTTGCTATTTGCATGTTTATCTTTACCATTTTGTGATGTAAACTGATGTTGAAAGCCTCAACTATAGATTCTTCTATCAAGTTTTCCATGACTCTACCTTGAGGACTTACTATTGCCCTTTTGTCTAAGTCATAATGCTTTGCACATTCAATAATCAACTCAAGGCATTGTATTGAAGGTGGGAACCCAACTACCTATGCCAATCTTGTATCCACTAATATTTTAGCCAAAGGAGTGGGGGAATAGAAATACATCCTTTGCTTGAAGTCTTCATGGTCTACATGACCCATGTTAGTGTCTCCAACTTTATCCTAGTAAGAAATTATCTTAGACTCTGGAAGTCTACCCTTGAAGTCATACTTCATATTTTCTGCTCTGGTGGTTGGTTCCTCCTTGATTGGTTTGGTAGATTTTCCTTTAGATCCCTTAGCCTTGCTAGAATCTGCCTACATCTAGTTAGAAAAGATACCATAATTACTAAAGTTCAAAGCAAAGGCTAACTATAATATTATGGCATTACTAATTTCAACATCAAAGCACATATGCAACATGTGATCAATCATAAGTTATCCTTAAAACCAATAAAACCAAGCCACCAATCCTTAAGATCAAGCTTAAAGCACATTTTGAGTTTTTGAGAACCTTGTGGATTTTGAGTGTTGAAGGATTTTGGGGAATCCGACCCCTCATGGATTCCACGAAGAAGGAATCCCTAGCATTTTCGTGAGTAGGTGGATTTCGTGAAGAACAAAACACTTAGCCAAATTAAAATAATCAATCATAAAATACCATTCAAATGACTTGAAGGCATGGGAAGACCTAAAATATAATCATTAAAGTGCAATCCACATATCCACCATATCGCATGACTTTATAGAATGAAAATCACAAAATATCAGGGAATTTGAATGAGGATAGAATCCACAAAACTCAAACATTTGGGAAATATGCTCAGTAAAGTGGAATCAACAAAAGACAATCCTTGGGTTATTCTCAGTCTTGCAGAATATGAAAAAAGGGTAGCACTTCAGGTAATGTGAGCCTTAATAGATTTAGTGAAAATTCATGACTCAGATCACCTAAAAGATGGATGTCACAAAATTCGAACACCAAATTTATTTTCTCAAAGATAACTTTATAAAAGAACAATTGAGCTATCTAATTTCCCAATTTTGTCATTGTCCACTCATAGCAATAATTCCAATCTATTACAAACCCTAGTACATAATCTTTGATTATTCATTGAACATTCCAACTTTGGTTTGTAGCTAATCACACTTAGGGTTCCACCAAGAATGCATCTAGTAATCTTGAATCGACATAAGGACAAGCAAATCAATTCATAATACAATTCAACTATGGGGTATTGATTCCCTAATTCAAACCAACTCAATGTCAAAATTAACCAATGTATTAAACCAACCCTAATCTATCCAATGATGCCCTAGTTCCACTTCCCAGTTTCAAAGGCATAAAATTAAGATAGTAATAACCACTCCCAAACTGAATTGAAGTAAAGTTGAATTTCCCAAACAAATGAAAGAAAAACTTATACAAATTCATACCCTTGATACCAAAACATAAAATATAATTCAAGTTGCAATGAAAAGGCACATGAACCATTCAAATCGACACTAAATGCATTCATAAACCCATCAAAAAAGTTAAAAGACCCACCTTGCGATCTAGATGACTAATAAAGCACAAACGCACTCACAGGAGAAGACAACTAGTCGCTCAATAAAATACTCCACACAAAACATAGAATCCGTAATCCTCAAGTTCTCCCAAATACTCAACAACTCCCAAGGATGCAAGTTATCAAAATATCAAAAGAATAATGACACTAAAAGGATATAAATCACACCACAAATCTCTTTAAAAGCCAACATTAATGGCAATTTGTATGTCTACAGAGGTCAATAAATGAAGTGACAAGACATTTGATGAGGCTCGAGTAAATCATAGGGTCACGAATATTGAGGAATCTAAAATACTCCAAATTTAGCAAAAATGAGATCCTCCTGGAATTCAGGCACCCAAGGATTAAGTGAAAAAGATCTTCAGTGATTTTGGGTGATGTCGAATTCAGCGAAAGTTAGAATCTTGTGGATTCCCAACCCTTACGAAATCTGAAAAAGTAACTCATACTTAGCTAGTTTTGATGCCAAGTGATATCTCCATGAAACCAATGACTTCAAGCATCACATATAAGATCATTTTTTGTAAAATAAACACACTTAAAGTGTTGATGAAACTAAAAAATCTCAACAAGTGAAGTGAATCAAAATTTCAAGGACCTATCCCTTAAGGGGAAAAGGTAGAACCTAAGAAAAAAACAAAAACAAAAAACAAGCAAAGAGGGTCCCCATCTCTAGTGGGGCATGTGTGCAAAAATAGCACAACAATGTGTAAGATACAGGTAGTAAGACAAGATACACAAGCATACAATGTCAAAGTTAATGCAAAAGGTATGGACTATCCATGGTTTCATTTTGTCCATAAATATGCTCACAAGGGCTAGTGCATCGATATACACCAGGTGAGACCCAAAGGCTGAAGAAACACACACTAGGTCTACAAGGTGTGAACTCATAAAAAGGTGGCAGATGGAAAATTCATCCAGGTCTATAGGCCTTCCATACGTCAACCATACCAAAATTTATACTCCCTAATAACTTTGATAAAGGTGCCACAATATGATCAAGATGTTATGCCAATGCTACACTAAGTTCAACCTCTATGAATAAAAGTGAAGCAACAATGTTAATGACAATGTAATAATGCCAATGAAAAGATCACACTTCCTAGGAGATGTATGCTATCATCACTAAGAAGGTAACATGCAAACAATGAGCAGGGGACTATATGCCCCAACTTAAAATATAAAAATACTTGCTATGTTGGTATTTTAAGTAGAAAGAGAGGAAGAGGGGATCCTTGAAAAGGATGCAAACCTCCCAAAAACCATTTATCCTTGCCCCGCAAGCATAGATACAAAGATAACCACCAAGGACTGTCATGTTGCTACCAATATAAATATGGTTGCAATTAATATTGTACCACCATGAATGGAAATGGGCAAAACACATAAAGCTACCAATGCCACATAGTGATGAGCTACATGGCAAGATGAAAATCATTATCAATTAGAGGAAGTGGGTGCATCAACACAAGGAAGAGCACCACAATCCTTAAGATGTTGAGTTTTATTACTCAAAGACTTGCATTCATTAGTAGAATGATCATGCACTCGATGATATATACAAAATGAGCTTTTGTTGTATAATTTCTTTCATGTTTTTGAAGGGAGAGATATCAAGTGGGCTTGGAGAAGCCTCGACAAGGTACTCTCTTGATCAATAGTAGAAGATATTCCTTGCTTTTGTGAAATAGATGTTTCTTGCTTACTACAAGGTGTCATACATACACAAGACTCTCTAGGTTTAGATTGTGATATTTTGTACTCTCCCAAAAAGGAGGTTGTAAAATCTAATGAACACAAATCATCATTAAAACATGTGTTTTAAGAACAAGCATGACCATGATGTATATTTTTCCTAGGAGTGTTTTGTGTGATGACATTGATACTAAGCAAATATTTATTTGATTTTTTCATTTCTTTCAAAGGACAATAACCAAGACCTCTTGTTTGTTCTTGCATGATAGGTTCAATAGGGACATAGATACCTTGTTCTTTAACACCATATCCTTTTCCATTATAGCCAAGTTATTTCAAAATATCATAACCTCTTCCATAAAGTTTTTTCATTTCTTTTGAAGAAGGTGGTTTCTCGTGATCACACTCGTCATATGTGGATGTATAATTTTTGTTTTCCTCTTCTTGTCTAAAAGTTATGGACTCACATACTCTTGATGACTCAAATTATGTTGATATTATGTCAACTTCTTTCTCTTTTCTTGATTTGTGTGTGATTTTGTATTCTCCCATGAATGTAGGTGTAAAATCTAACGAACCCCAATCAACATCCAATAGTTCTTTTATTGTTGAAAAGAACTTATTTTTCTCTTCTTCTTGCATTGGTTCCACTTTTGTAGTTGGTGTCCATGTTCTAAGAGGATTTACCATTCTTGTTTCAATTTGTAAACAACTCTCAAGTTGAAGGTCAGCTTTGATTGTGTGGACTTTATTTTTATAAGTGTATTTCATTAGACGATGAAGAATTGAGGGGACTCCATTCATTTCATGAGTCCATGTCTTACCCAAGAGAATATTATATGAAATATCATGGGGCATGACATGGATAAGAGTTTGCAACGTAACCCTACTAGCTGTAATAGGCAATGTTATCACACCAAGTGGTTTTTTTCCCACATTATCAAAACCACAGATAGATAAAGAATTTTGTTGAATTTTAGTCTTGTCCACTCCAAGTTTATCCAAAAAAATTACACTACATATGGGTAAGTGCACCAAATTATGACACAAAAAAGGTACCACATTTTTAGAAAACCAAAAAAAGTGCATTTGGTGAGTGCCACATTTGGTGAGCACCAAATGGCTTGACCATTTGTCTTGTGCCAAATTTGGTGCTCACCAAATAGAAAAGGTAAATAAAAAATAGCTTGTGAAACCCTATCATTTTTCAATTTGCAACTTGTGCTTACATTTTTTTCCCCTGCAAATCACACTTTCCAAAAGATAATTTTTTACACTCTAAGCTTGTGATTCTTCATGAAGATGCCGCCAAGACATCAAAGAGGTCAAAGAGGTATGTATTTCTATTGTTTTATCTTCAAATTCTAATTAAAATGTAGATTGAAATAGGTATTTTAATTATTATTTTTTAAATTTCCAAGAAATCAATTTCCACCTCCAAACATTGATAATTCACAATCATCCCCTCATGAAGACCCTCTTGAACAAGAGGAATATCAAACCCCTCCCTCAATTCATAGGCATCCTCAAGGAAGTCAAGAAAATATTTTAAATCAAATAGAAACAAAAAAAGAGAGCTTGAAGAATTGATTTCCAGATTAAATGAACATGCTACAACCCAACCTCATAGGAGAGGCATTATCGAATCCTTAAAGTCGATTGTAACTCATGTAGGATAAATGAGTGAAAAAATTTCTTTTTGGTCAAATAAGAGGGAGGAATTAAAATGATTTTATGCTAGTGGATTTTCCTATGTGCAAGTGAAGAAATAAAAAATTAGCAAAGCCAACTTGTGTGCTCTTTTCATAGATCTAAGAACCAATGCACCATTATCACATGCATGCAGGAGATTCCCCATCCATTAATTAATTAAAAAAAAGTGGGAGTAGTGGTGGATGGTTTTTGACCAACCTCCATGTAATAACTACAAGGTTCTGTAATATTTTTAGAGGAAACTCTATTGTAATTTTTTCCTCAATAAGATGTAAAATTATTTTGACTATCTAGACTTTCAGGGTAGAGGAGGGGGATCCACACATGATAGAGCGATTGCATGATGTAATTTGTAGCTGGCACCGAGAGCCTTGTCCAAACCCATGGTGGAGCGTGTTATTGTTCCTTCCGTTGTGAAGGATTGTATTGAGGTGAAAAAGTTGGACTTGATTAGCTCGATCATTCATAGTATTCTATAGTATGTGAGGCCTCTAGTAAAGCTTGATGTGGGCGAGAATTCTAGGCCCAAAGTTCCAATCCACTATTGTCATTCTTGTGGTGATGTTTGTATGTATGATGGTTAGAGTGCTTGAGATGTAGCTACATAGCGTGCATCAACTACAGAGAAGATAGTTAT
>VDFB02230902.1:0-19202 GCA_007258455.2 Sequoia sempervirens | reverse complement strand
TCTCAAAGAGACATTAGAAGCGTTTTTAGGGTTCAATAAATTTCTATGATAGTATCTATTAATATTAAAGAGGATATAAATGTTCCCTCCTTGCTGAAGGATTTGTTCATTTTCTTCTTATTACTCCTCTACGAATATATTTTATCAATACATTACAGTGTATAATGATATCTATCTAGATAGACTGAATCTATTGTATCTCTTCGCAACAACAAAAGCAATGAGTCAGTATTATTTATGAGGTTCAATAATTGTTGTAGGCATTATTAATGAACAATGATATTAAATTATGTATATATATCATATTCGCTCAAGATGTATCTATAAATATATATGTCTATGAGTCTTATTATATAAATATACACATATATATTTATAAGAATACATATGCGTCATCTATAGATCAGGGCTATGATAATCTTTCCACGAAACTATGAATATCAACATGACGGAATAATAATGTCAATGGCCAAGTTGGAATTATATGCCAATACCTCTATAGTTACATACCTCAATCAGCGTAATTCATCAGGATAATTCCCTAGTATGATCCGTTGTACTTCTTGGAACAGCATTTGGCTATCCTCTCCCTTTTATTCCTTTGATCATCTCCTATGACATACTCCAAAATCTCTTCTTTGGGTCCTTGAACCAAATGGCGGCATACACGGTCTCAAGAGGTGACTGGCCCTTGTCGGCCTTGATCTCACCTCCCACCCGGTTCAGATTTGATGGATTTATCTTCTTATATCTTACCTTTACCAATTAGGAGGCCCTAAGATCCTGTATCGCAATCATGACGGAAAGAGCCTGTGTGGAATTCATTTAGGATTATCCAATACAATCGCTGGCCATTCCCAATTTATTTGTTCTTTTCTACTAGCCAGACTCTCCAAGTTCCTAACCATCTGTCAAAGGCTAAAATAATCAAGATGAAAGTAGATATAGAGATGACATTGAGCACCTCCCTGATTACTTCATTGGCCATATCTATGTCTGCAGAATGGGAATTCTCTTGTTCAAGCGCTACAGTTTAATAATGTTCCTGAAAGTTTTTCTTAGCAAGCAATAAATACGCAGTGGATTATAATGCTACCAAAGGTCACAAAAATCGGGCTTGTCCAATAGATCCGAGTAACAAAATGCCATCCTTTATAATCGAGACAGAATAAAGGGTGCACTACTCTGAGGGGCTTCCATTCACATTAATTCATTTAGCGATATTTTAACTATAGATTCAACATTATATTAGCCTTTGAATATTTATTTGAATAATAACAGAGCCGCAAAATTATTATTATTATTATATCTATATATTAATGTATGGTTATCTAATATATACATTGAAATATCGAATAAGATGTATACATATATATAATTTTATATATATTCATTATTAGTATCATTGTTTGTATTCTATAATAACTGAAAATTGTCTAATTATATTACATATTCTTTATATTTTATTTTTGTATACTTTAATGTTTATTATATATCATAATAATATTTATGATGATTTTATAATTGTAATATTGTCTTGAACAATTACAATTATGCGATATCACAAGATTAATTATTTTAATTATGTTTCTAAACGTCACAAAATCAGGTACATGACAGTCCACCCTGCCCAAGATTGCTTGTCCTCAAGCAATCATAATTCCAAACATCTTTTACTCTAATAATATATACACATAGTACATATAAGGCATGAAATACATAAACATAGTATCCAAAGCAAAAGACACGAATCACATACATCTTCAATCATACACTTATACAAGGAAAAAAAAATCATACATGTTCAACGCATTCACATAGAACACACATGCCCAATACACTTCAGACATAGAGAAGATATTTTAGACATGTAGCAATCATGACTTGCAATAAGCACTCATGTTGGAAACATATCATACATGGAACAAATTATCATACATGAAACAGTCACAATGTATGCACATAAGATATTGTAAGTTACAATCATAACAGTAATGAAGCTAGTAGCATACAAAGGAAGAGAAACATTTGAAAGGCACCTAGTCTATACAACAGACACATAATCACTCGCAAAATATGATACATACAAGTAAGGCATGTTAATTCACTCGAGGAATGCAAATACAGTCAAAAAAGTATACAGGTTGAATCAAAGTATACACTCAAGAAATAGAACATTCATAATAGAAATATTCACACGTTGAAAACATGCTAAAGCACAACAGGCATAAAGCAAGTATGTAAGACATGAGGTGCACTTATTAAGATATGAATCATACATTTGAACATACGAAAGTAGCAAAGCATGAAGTACAATTATGGATGGAGCATACATCAACATACATTTGAATACATAAAGCATGAAGTATACTCTTGAATGTATCAAGCATGAGGTATGCTTGTCAATCGCAAGTAGAAAGTAGACATGTTGAAAACACACTAGTCATGAAAGACACATTAGAATGTCATCCACAGAGCAGTCATGTCAAATATGCATACAAGATACAAAGCATAGAGCAACATGAATACATTTCTTGTACAGAGCACATCACAGATTACACATGTAGTATACAAATACACGAATTACACTTATAAATACATGGAGTAAGACACTCAATATGAGACAAATTCACATAGAAGCAACAAGCAATAAATTACGCACAAGGCATATAAATCATGTAATTATACGTAGAGCACATAAACTCAATCAAGGTATGCAATGCATAAATACTCATAAGGCAGGAAGCAATATAGATGCACTCAACAGATACAACAATTTCATACAGGCATGAATTACGCAGACACAAGCATACACTTAAGAATGGAGTAGTCACATATACATCAGTCATGAAGTGAACAAGTAAGATGCTAACCCAGAAACAAAAACACCCTAAGTTTGGTAAAACATGAGTGCATGAAGTCATAAGGTAAGTATATGTAAAGTATACACTTGAATTCAAAGTCACAAAGCATACAAGTACCAAGTCAAAGGGTATACACTCGAATACAAATACATCTCAAATTCAATACAAGTATGCACTCAAATATCAATACAAAGTTAGAGTATACACCCAAAATACAAATTCAATCACGAGTCATAAAGTATACACTCAAATAAACACAATCGATGAGTATACACTCAAATACAATCACAAGTTATAGGGTGTACAATCAATTACAAATACACTTGAATGAAGTATGCTGTCTGACAATCGAGAAGGTGGATTCGGTGTATCCCATACTACACCGAAATTCAATACCCTTTAGGATATTTAAGAAATGACCTATGAAATTCAATATTCCATAAAAATTAAGAATAGTAATCGAAGTAAACATTAATTTAATTGTAATGAAGCAACATTAAAACATTCCTTTATCCCTTTTATTATGGAAGACATGTAATTTTATATACCAGTTATTACTTGTTTGAGTAGATTAACACATTTGTAGAACACTCCAAATTACTGCTCCTTTGCTCCAACATTCATAGGTGAAGAGGAAGTGAATACACATGAGAATGCCCTTAGTGATAACCTTCTCAGCCCGAGAGCGGCCTACAAACGCCCGCTGTAACGACCCTCTCGGCCCCCAGTGACAGACCGCAGTCCGCCTACAGAGGGTGGCCTACCTTGAAGGGATCCTAGTCTCTGCATTCCTCAATGCATATTCAATTCCCTACCCTTATGACTGAAAGAGAAAGTCCATAATTTGATAGTGTATATTATAGTGCCAACTCTAATCTATTCCTCAGTTAAGATTACCCGAAAATAGCTACAGTCACGTTTTAAGTAAAATGCGATATTGATTCCTTATTACCCATATTACATGCATTTTATACTTTCATTAATACACTGTGCAAAATGATCACTGTATTCTAATTATACTATGCTCTGTCACATTTAATCACAATAACAAGAAATGTGCAAACCTAATACTTAAGTTCGGTAGTTCCTGTACATACCTGTCTGGGCCGTTCACACATTAGCCGTCTTTCCGCGACTAAGATAGGATGCACCCGTAGCAGGAGAAAAGGCGATAATCCTTATGTTATATTTCTTCTTCATCCGTTCTCATCATTTCCCAACTATGTTGGAGGATCCTTCAGATCAAACATGTGGTAGTTTAGAGGAGAGGAATCCATAGGAGGCCCATAGATACTCACACTAAGCCCAAGAGCGGATATCACCCCCTTGGCTCCCGATGGCATGACTCTCAATCATCCGATCCGGGGAGTGGCATACCTAGTGGAGAACTAGTATCTACTCAACCCAAGATTTCCTTCCCTTCACTTTCTACATGCTTGTTTGATGATACAAAAATTTGATGAAAATATGAAATACACTTCATGTGAGAGACATTATGATAGAATATATCATAATAATATAGTTAGATATTCAAAACATATTAGTAATTATATAAGGTATTAAGAAGAAATCGTAGCACGTATAACTTTATTATTCCAAAATGACATCAACAGAAATGAGTGACATCAACTAGAATAAATATCATTATATATGAATTCTTATTCTACCGCATTATCATTTAATTACAAGATTTATTTACTAAAAATTAATATCTAAATTCATGATGTATTTTCTTTTATACTTACCTGCAAATTCCTCTTGCCTTCCCTGGTTGTTTTATGGGGTTACTACACACAATTCTTATGATGGAATGGATCATCTTGATCTCATTAGTTGTCCAATTCAAAATAACATATCTATTTATACACATATATATTTTGATACTTATTTTACACTTACATATGGTAGCTATGATAAAAATAGCGAACATCAACAAGTGATTACATTTAGCGGTTACTGGTCATACCTGATTGGCATAAATTGGAATGTGTTTCCATATGTTCATAGAGTATACCTTTGCCTTTGGGTAAGTTTGCAAATGCTATTTTCACAGGGTGGCAGGAAAGTTGCTCTGATACCACTTGTAATGTTCCCTTTTTGCTGAAAGATTCTTAAACCTGGATCTTATATTTAAACTGTTTCTCAAAGAGACATTAGAAGCGTTTTTAGGGTTCAATAAATTTCTATGATAGTATCTATTAATATTAAAGAGGATATAAATGTTCCCTCCTTGCTGAAGGATTTGTTCATTTTCTTCTTATTACTTCTCTACGAATATATTTCATCAATACATTACAGTGTATAATGATATCTATCTAGATAGACTGAATCTATTGTATCTCTTCGCAACAACAAAGCAATGAGTCAGTATTAATTATGAGGTTCAATAATTGTTGTAGGCATTATTATTGAACAATGATATTAAATTATGTATATATATCATATTCGCTCAAGATGTATCTATAAATATATATGTCTATGAGTCTTATTATATAAATATACATATATGTTTATAAGAATACATATGCGTCATCTATAGATCAGGGCTATGATAATCTTTCCACGAAACTATGAATATCAACATGACAGAATAATAATGTCAATGGCCAAGTTGGAATTATATGTCAATACCTCTATAGTTACATACCTCAATCAGCGTAATTCATCAGGATAATTCCCTAGTATGATCCGTTGTACTTCTTGGAATATATTTGGTTATCCTCTTCCTTTATTCCTTGATCGATTCATACTCCAAAATCTCTTCTTTGGGTCCTTGGTGTCCAACGGCAGAGCACGTGTCTCAAGATATGCAGACTGTCCCTACGTCTTGATCTCACCTCCTTACCTGGTTCCGTATTTGATGGATGGTCTTTCATATATCTTACCTTTACGCCAATTAGAGGCTCTAAGATCCCGGAATGCAATCACAGACATGAAAGAGCTCAGGGAATTATTTAGATTATCCCAATAAAGCCAATCGCGTCATTCCCACTTATTTGTTTCTTCTACAGCGTAGACTCTCTTAACTATCCGCCCATGGTCAATGGGCTAAAATGATTGAAGATGAAAGTAGATATATATATATATATTATTGCGGAATTCCCTCCTCGATTACTCATTGGCCATCTATGCCCGTAAATGGGGAATTCCCTCTTCTTGTTCGGCGCTACAGGCTTAATGTTCCCGGAAAGTTTCTTTTCCTTAGCAAGCAATAACACGCAGGTGATTACAATGCTACCAAAATACCAAAATCGCTGTCTGATGATCCGAGTAAATAAAACGCTATCCTTAAGTAATCGATAGCTTGCCCAAAGGGTGCGACTACTCGGGAGGGGTCGCACCATTAATTGGTTTAGTTATTATTTTAACTATAAGATTTGAACATTTATATTAGCCTTGAATATTTATTTAATGTCAATTATTTTAAATTATTATTATTATTATATCTATATATATTAATGGAATATGTAATATTCAATATATACATTGAAATATCAAATATAAGATGTATACACATATATATAATTTTATATATTCATTATTAGCATTGTTTGTATTCTATAATAATCAAAATTGTTCAATAATTATAATATTATTTTATATTTATTTTGTATACTTTAATGTTTATTATATATCATAATAATATTTATGATGATTTTATAATTGTAATATTGTCTTGAACAATTACAATTATGCGATATCACAAGATTAATTATTTTAATTATGTTTCTAAACGTCACAAAATCAGGTACATGACATTTAATGTGGGCACATTTATCAAGGTGAATTTAATTAAAATATCAATATTAAGCTTGAAAGGAAAAGGACGCCATCTTGAAGAAAGGATTAGGGTTTGACATTGAAGTGGATTTTAGGGTTTCGAGAAGTCAACAGGAAGTTATAAAAAGGAGGCTTTGAGCATCATTTCCCATCTTTGGTCTATAGTATCGTTATGCTGCCGGTTCGGCTCTGGAACTGCTTCGAGGAATGAAGGCCTCCTAGCTCGGGCATTGCTTCTTGTTTGCAAGACAACAACTAGTGGTGATTCAGTCTATTTGTGAGTTGCATTTAGTTCGTGCATTGTGTTCAGCTTATTGCATTGATAGATCTGATTTGGCATATTAGTGTTTCAGCACTTTGGTATTATTTAGTACAGCAGATCCATGTTTTAATTGTAAGTCAAAAAATACAAAAAAAAGTGTTTTGGGTGTTGCTTATATCTCATTGTCTAGGGAGGGCGATTCATTAGTTCAGATTTCAGAATTTTTAGTTAAGTATTGAATTTTTAAATAGAGGTCGAACCTTTCAGCTAGGCCGTACCTCTTGAGACTGCTTTGGAATTCGCGCAAATTAAATCTGAATCATTTGGGTCAGTCTTAGTGTCTTGTGTTGGTCGCCTATGTCATTAGAAAACATTGCATTTTGTTTCACATTAATTGGGTAACATCTGAGGAAGTTATGAGCAATTTTTCAAGATTGTAGGCTGCTGGTTATATGACAAAAAGTACAGATTTGTTATGACAGTTTAAGAAATCTGCATCTTCCTTATCTGGTTGGTGTTGAGATTTCATTGTATACTTTGCAGAAGCTTCCTTGTTGAATGCATCATTTGAAAGAGCATCTTAAGTCTTGATATTGCAGGCAATGACATCTTTGTAAGCTGGCAGTAGTACTGACCAGTTGTTCTTATTATTGCTCATCATTATTTGTAATACTTATTCTTCCTTCAGTTTTGTGGTAATAGATAAATCTCCGCCCTATGGTAGCTACTCTCCCATTCTGGGTTAGCAAGCACATTCTGGGTGTTGAGTCCTTTCAGCTTTCAGCATTTCTTTCATGCATTGATATTTGTAATCACTCCGTCATATGGTCGCCCCTCACTCCGTATTGGATTGGGTAGCACATACTTGACGTCGAGTTCCCTTTCAGCATTTAGAGTAGAAGATCCTTTGACCATATGCTCGCCATCATCGGCGCCATTCTTGGTTAGAGTTACTTCCTGCATAAGCACTTTGTTTCAGATCCTCTGACCAATGCTCACACCTTGCCCACGTCGGGATCCTGCTGTACATTTTGGTTAGAGTTGCTTTTGCACGTTTTGGTTTATCCTCTAACCTTTACGGGTGCACTGATTGTAATTTTGAAATTGAAAAAATTGGAAAAAATTGGCTCGGAATATTTCAGAGTATGTATAACACTTGAGACCCAAAAGTTTGAATAACCTTTCCTTCCAAAATGGGAGGCCACACTAGGGGAGAAAATAAACTTTATTAAAAATCACTTAAAACTTTAATTTTGGCATCCACTATAGTCATGCATCAAATTTGCTTTTTTAAAAACAACTTAAGTTGTTACATGCTAGGCGTGGGGGTCCAAGGGGCCTTCTTGACTTTATAAAATTAAGTTGCAAATATTTCCTTTTTCGAACTCCAAGGATGGTGGAGAAGTCAACTACCAAAAATATCAAGACACCACTAGCTGAAATTGCCATCACTGCTGCCAGGACCACTACCAAAAATAGCACCTACTAAAAATAGCATACTACTAAAAATAGTAAGTGCGTCCAAACTCAAAATAAGCCCATTCTGAGATGTAACTGTGACTTAATAAAAATAGACACTGCTAAAAATAACAGTGACTGCCCATCAAGGATCTTAGAAAACCTAGAAAGACCCAAAAAAATATTTGGAAAACTCTTGCAATAACCTCCTGAAAAGCAGACGAGAAACCTCCAAGAATCTTGGAATCCCTAGAAATCCCTCCGAGTAGCCTACAGAGCTCCAAAAATAGACTAATGATCATTGGAAAGCTTAGGACCAAAAAGGGGACATTACAGCCAGATAACATGGCATGTTGCATAAAGCAAAAAACTCGACACTTTAACCTCTTGAAGACAATGAATGTCTTGCTTTGAAAATTGGGAATGAACATCTCGAATAAAGTATTTCCGAGGGAGGTTCGTGAGATCTCTCACATTCCAATCAATACAATTTATTTAACAATCAAGAGGCATTTCCTCGTTATCCAACCCATGAAGGGCGAAATAACTATTTAGTGATCTCAATTTGAACATTGAGGTGTCTAGACTATCTTTGTTGTGAAACAAACTCACCTTCCTGTTGATGTGTTTTTCGTGACTGCACCAACGCATAATAAAGTCGCACGCTAAGATTGCATCCAACACGCTAAGATTGCGAGAGAGTTCGTGCGTTCAACTCCAAGGTTCCTTCAATGCGAATAGTCTCAATTGGCTTGATGTGATTTGTTGGTATTTCAAGGGGACTTATGGAATTGTTCAACAACAGAGGAAGGGGGTTTTCACAATTTGACAAATTTATCAATGGAGCGCGGGTTTCCTATTCTAACCAGAAAGTACTGAATTTAAAGTGGTTGCAAGGTTTAGAGAGTCTAAATCTATTTTAAGTGCGGGATATGGAGCTCAACTTCATCAAACTTCAACTGAACTTCACTTTGCCTCGCATCGGACAACTTCCACGGAGTCGGTGCAATCTTTAGGGGAGGTGACTAAAGATATTCAAACCACCATTTGACATGAAGATACCATCACAACGACGCATACCATCATTCAAACTGTGATTGAAGTTAGGTCCACAATGTTTCTAGTTGACCACACAAGGCGAACACACCGTCAATGAGCCCGCTAGTGGTATGGATAAGCGAAGCTTGCTTAGATCAAACACTACATTCCATTATTGTTATCTACATGCATGAAATGAAAGTTACTCTACTTCAAACTACTATTTGAATCAGAAGGACGAAGAAACCTTGCTAGCTACTCACAACAAAAGACAAAATTCACTATCAATGAAAATTATTTTAGTGTTCATAACAATTTTCTATTAAGTTTTCAAAAACTTTTCCTCTCTTCAAACTATCCTGTATCAATCTTATACTTAAGCTACCTCTAAGCTAATATCATCACCTATTGTCTCCCCTCTATTCTAATCTCATCACCTAACTCAAGACAAAATGAGGGGATGCCCTTTATATAGTCGGCTGTCCAATGGACGGCTCGACATAATCACCTCGGATGGCCCAGATCAAGCAATTTTTAGCCCTAAACAAGATCAATTCTAAAACCACAAAGAGGAGGCAATAAATAAGCAATTAATGGCCACCATCTTCTAGGTAGATTCCTATCATTTTGAAACGCTGCCTACCTGCTGTGGAGTCCTTTCGCCATCTTAGAAACAGAGGATCTAGGCTTTTTAAGCCATTGAGTATTTATCAACTGTTTGGCTTTATTAGGATCAGCATCGAAAATCTCCTGTGCTTTTGATATAGAAATGTCAATATATTTGTCCATGTGAGGAACCTTGAAGATGATGTCAAAGAAATCGGGGTCGAGTCTTAGAATCTCATGCCCGGAAGAGTCAATCACACTTCTGCTTTCTTGGATGTAATGAGATGCAACTTGAAGAACAAACTCAGTATTGTGCGCAGCTGTGGGGAACATTGCCACCAAGTGGAGATTACTGTGTACTATTGCCCTCATTGAATCAGGAAGAGGCTTCATCTCTGTCAACTTTGCAAAGTCAACCAAGTCTTGATGGCCAACTTCTGTGTCCTTTATTTCTTCAACTTTCGAAAGTACCATAGTTGGCGGATATACGCCTTGATATTTGTACTTCATCTTGCTTTTTGCTTTCGAAGAAGAAGGAGGTTTCGTTGCAGTCATCAAAAGAAACTGGAACACTGAGCACTCTTAACTTGACGATCTCTGAGAGTAGACTGCAATCCGTCTAGCCAGAACAAACACCAATTGTTAGGAAACATGGGAAAGCGTGAAATGAGCACGAGGGTGGAAAAACATGGAGCGGATGGCGAGGCATGCAAAACGATGCACAAATGCGGAAAAACGAAGCTCAAGGATGCACTGGTCAAAAATGGGGTGCATTTGGAAAGGTCTGGGAAAAGCCAGAAAAAAGTGTAAGGGCGCTAAAATTCAGCGCCCTTACATTCTGAGAAATTGCTTTTGGTGTAAGGGCGCTAAATTTTAGCGCCCTTACACTTTTAGTGTTAGGCAATTTTATGACATTCTTCTGATGTCATGGCGCTAGAATTCAGCGCTTTAGCTTTTTGGTGAAAGATGATTTTGATGCAAGGGCGCTAAATTTTAGCGCCCTTACATCTTACAGTGTTAGGTAATTTCTCATTTTCTCAAAAATGTTCTAGCGCTAAAATTCAGCGCCTCTGCCTTTTCTTGAAACTTTTGAGATGTAGATGCAAGAGGGAATGGCGATAGCGCTCAGGCTTGGAGATGGAAATTTGTTTGAATCATGAGAGCTTGAGTTTGCTTTCATTCTATTACATACGCCTCCCATTTTTGAGGGAATTCTTTTTCACAATAACAGATCTCTTCAACGTTCACCAAAACGCATAGAGAGAGACAACATGGATACGTTGGATAGATGATACAAGTTCTAATCAACACTCCACCATATTGGCTGATAGAAGAATGCGTAGGGAGACAAGGGCAGAAACGCGAATGACTAAGGTAAGTGAATAGAAAGAAACGCAATGTTACTTGAGAACACTACGCATTTGGTTTAGCAAAGGATTGAATGCGTAGGGTTAGAGAATAGAAAAGAAAAGAAGGAATGAGCACAAAATGAACACGCACAGAGGAGAACGCGAATTCAAAACCATGAATGAAGGTTCCATTGCATAAACGTGTAGGAAAACGCGAATGAAGGAGGACGCGAATAGAAAAAATGAATGAAGAAATGGAATGGAAGAAGGAATGGACCCGGAATAGGAGGAATGGATGGTGGAAGATAAATGGAATGGAATGGAAGGATAAAGAAATAATGGAATGGAATGGAATGGAAAGATAAAGAAGAGGAAGGAATGGACGAATGGAAATGGAATGGAATGGAAGGAATGGAACTGAAGAAATGGAGCCCAAGTTTATGTTGAGAAAAATGTAATGGCGCTTAAATTCTTAGCCTTTGGCATTTTGAATTTTCACTTCATGCAGTATGCTTAAATTTTACTCTTACACTTTACTTAGCCAAATTTTTGATTTTCCGCAGAGCGACTTTTTCGTTATCGTGATCTTCCGTGAATTTTAAAAGCAATAATGGAAAACGCGTCGCAAAGATCTCAAGCCAAGGTCTTTATGCAGGCTTAACAGTGGGGAATGCCTCGAATTGACTATTCGAGACTTGGGAACGATTTCCGAGGTGAGGACTTTGAAAATCACAAACTTCAGGGAAACGACAGTTTTGTAGGGGTTATCCGTGAACGAAATGGCTAGGATTCCGTGGATACATGATCATCATGGCTTCCACTTCTTGAAATGGTATGGCAGGCACGTCCTTGATTCAACTTTGAGGAGGGAACGTCTTTCTCCTGCTCGATGATGATTTTCCTCCTTCCTACCACTCTTCAAATTTTCAACACCTGAGCCTTCATTATTCCTCCATCTTAGATCCTGAAGGATTCTTTAGTTGTGGACTCAATCATTTCTTCTCTACTTGCATGTTAGGTTATCCCAACACTTAGCCATTTCTTGCAACTTTTCTTCCTTCGAGGTTGAGATGTGGTCCTGGAGTATTTGTTCCACCACCTCAAGTCATCGTGCTTAGGCCCCGACATTCATCCTGCAAAACAGACAAAAGGAAGAGCATCAGAACACCTCATCATATAAACTCACCTTACTTACCTGGTTTCATGTTTTAACTTCCAAGGGTTCACTGTTTTTCTCTAGCCAACTTTGCTTTCTTCATGATTTTCCAACATCTATAGGCTGGGGCATATAACACCTATACATCATATTTCAATGCCTTAGACAAATTTTCAACCTCCTCAAGGGTCTATTTAAGAGATGCACTTTTAAAATCATCTTTTGAGAGTGTTAACTTCAACTGCATCCTCTTCAAGAAATTTATTTCACCAGCTGAGGCGTTGACAACTTTGATTTTATTCATCTCTGGCTCAAGAAGACTATCTTCAGGAAGAATTTGAGCAAATTCACCTAGGCAATCGACTTCGAATTCATTAACCAAGGCATTTTATTTCAACATCTTTTTCCCCTTCTTGCCTTAGAATTTTTTTTAAATTTTTCCCTTAGAAAATCCATTGTTTAAGTGCCCATCAAAAATCTCCATCTCGAAGGCGGGCCCCAGTTCTGGCTTTGGCTAAGTGCACTCATGGCAACACCGTCACGAAGTTCTAGTCTCATTCCGCAGGCTGTGAGGGCGAGTTTCGCTACCATCGCCGTCAATGTTAAAAGTTTATTGCGCGACCGCGAATTTATAACGTATACCCATTCCTCGCAGCCTTAAAAATCTTCACCTCGAAGGCCTTGGCGAAGCATGGAAGACTTTAAAATCCATTCCCCATCGCAGACGTCCAATACCTAGAAGAAAATTTCCTTTAGAAAGCGTCGAATTCATGTGTTTCCGAACGAAGAGGTACATTTAATTTTTTTGAATTTTTAACCTTAGAAAAAATATTTTCCATCAAATTTATTTCCATTCTTCATCTCTGGGTTTATTTTCTTGCTCAACTTTGAAAATTTTCATCATCTTCGTGAAGCTGGCACTTTCTGACTCCTCGCCAACTTTATCCATGCCTTAACAAGTTTCATCACTTCTCCAAGCTCAGGCGTATTTCCCTTAGAGGTGGAATTTTATGCCTTAGAGATTTTTTTAAATATTATTACTAGCATGGGCGCATATAGGGGCTTCCAGTTTCAATTTCCAATACTTAGAACATTTTCCAACCCCTTCCACAAGTCAAGGCGCATATGACTGGCTGAGCCTCAAATTTTCAATACTTAGAATATTTTACCTTCTAGTCAAGGCTAGGGCGCATTTTGAACTTCAAGCCTCCAATTTACATGCCTTAGGCATTTCTTAACTCACCACTACAAGCATGGGCGCATTTCAAGTATAGAGGAGGAAATTTTGACACTTAGAATATTTCATCAACCTCTTCTTAGCATGAGGGCGCATTGAGGGTGTTGGACTTTCAATTTTAATGCCTTAACCAAATTTTCCACTCATCCTCAAGGTTGGGCGGATCTAGCAGGCTAAGCTTTCATTTTTCAACACTTAGATATTTTCCAAACTCATCTGTCTCAAGCTAGGCGCATTTGAGGAGGGCTAGTTCTAATTTCCTTGCCTTAGAAATTTTTTGATGGCCTCTCTCCTCCTTGGGCGTATATGAGGGTAGCTACTTCAAATTTCAAGCACTTAGCAAAGTTTCCAAGCATCTCTCTCTTCAAGGGCGCATTTAGCTAGGCTAGCTTCCATTTCCTACACCTTAGCCAAATTTTGATGTCATCAACTTCTCTTTACTTTGGGCGCATCTGGGGGAAGCTACTTCAAGTTTAAATGCCTTAGAAATTTTCAATATTCTTGTCTTCAAGGCTGGGCGCATTTGGGAGCTTCTACTTTCATTTTGTGAAACTTAGAATATTTTCCAATGCTTCCCATCTTCCATTCTCCCTCAAGGACGCATTTAGGTGTGGGAGCTTTTGATTTCCCACACTTAGAAAATTTCTTCACTCCTTCAAAAGGTTGGGCGCATTTCTACCCTTGAGGTTCCAATTTGCACCACTTAGCGAGATTTCATCTATCTTCAGCTTCCTAAGGCGCATTTGGCAGGGCAAGCTTCAAGTTTGCAATACTTAGTAAAATTCCCATCCTCCTCTCACCTCAAGGGCGCATTTTGAGGTAGCCACTTCAAGTCTAAATGCCTTAGAAACTTTTCAAACTCCATCTCCAATTGAAGGCGCATTTAGCATAGTGAGCTTTTAATTTCTACGCCTTAGAAATTTTCAAGGCCTCCTCTTCTCTCCTTGGGCGCAAATGGAGGGTCAAGCTTTGAGTTTTCCATACTTAGTAGATTTTCAAGTCTCCCTTAGCTAGCAAGGGCGCATATGAGGCCTTGAGGTTCAAATTTGTCACACTTAGCATATTCTTCCAACTTCTCTCAAGTCAAAGGCGCATTCAAGGGAGTCTACTCCAAGTTTTGCATACTTAGTGAAATTTCATCATCCCCTTCTCTTCTTAAGGCGCATTTGGGGTAGTGTGCTTCAAATTTATAATACTTGAACTTTTCAGTCACCCTCTTCACAAGTCAAGGCGCATTTGGAAGGATGAACTTCAAATTTGAAGTGCCTTAGTAGAATTTTCATCACTCCTCCAAAGTTCTTGGGTGCATTTGGGGTAGTGTGCTTCAAGTTTTGAAGAGTTAGAAATTGTTTTCATCAATCTTCAGCTTTAATGGCGCTTTTCACAGGCTGGACTTGAAAATTCTCAGACTTAGTGAATTTTTCATGGATTGGTTTGATTTGAAGTAGTTTGTTTATGTTGGCCCCGACCTGCCCTAACTTTCTATTTTTAGAAAGTTCTTCACATTTCGTGCTTTGAACTGATTTCTGACTCCGAAAAGCCTAATTTTTGCTTTGTCTCTAACCTTGTGATGTGATGAACTTTCGGGGCCTGATGCCTGCCTGTACCTGCTATTTTTAGCAACTTGCTAAAAATAGTAACTGCTCAGAATGTGCTCAAACTTTGTGTGCTGATTGCCCGGCGGCGTTGATCGACCGATGCTACCGCATGACTACTCATGTTTTTCCTTTGGATTTTAGAAACCTTAATTCTCCGCCAGCCTCGCTAAAAAATAGTATGTGCTTGATTTTCGAACCTCTGCAACTCCGTTCAGCTTGAAATTCACACCATGGGGTCCTCACCACTTGTTTGACTTGTTCATACTGACGCCTTGTGCTGACCTGCTATTTTTGGTATATTTTTGGAGGTGGCTTACTATTTATAGTGTAATTGCTCGCCTTCAAGACCTCCTACAACTCCGCTTTGACTTTGAAATTTGAATGACGCGGCTCCTCATCTGATGATCGCCCATTCACACCGGGCGTCAAGGTTGATTTACTATTTTTAGCCTATTTTCCGAACGCCTTACTATAAATAGTAAGTGCTCTGATTGCCCTCAAATTTTACTGGTGGATAGCTTGAAAGGTGCTGATCGCAGTGGGATACATCGGTTTTTGGAAATTTTGGCATTTTACCTCTCATTTTGGGTCCCGAAGCTCGAAACCCTAATTCATCTTGCATGTGCCTTGAACGACCTCCGTTTAACTCCGTTTTTGTTGCATGTCATCGGGCTCGTGATTTTGAAGTGTTGGGCAGCTGTCGGAGTGGACCTACTAAAAATAGTAAGTCTTTGAAAACTGGTCATCTTGCTTTGCATGTCACATCACTGCGTAGCTCTTGAAAAACCCATAAGGAATCACTCGACATGTGCTGAAAAGTTCAACATGCAAACCCTAAAAATAGCCTCTGAAGGCTGAATACTGGAAGTCATTGTCTCATTTTGCATGTTATATCACTGCGTAGGTCTCAGAAAACCCAGAAAGAATCTACAGACATGCCTTGAAGAACTTTGCATATAAACCCTAAAATCTACTCTTGAAGCTGTACTGCTAAAAATAGACAGTTGTCCGTTCTGGCTCAAAATTTGTAGACGAGTAGCTTGACATGTTCTGGATGCAATGTAATGATCAAAACTCCAAAAGTGCTGAGAGAACGTCCAGAATTGAACACTTACTAAAAATAGTAAGTTGTCGAAGTTCGATGAAATTTTGCTGGGGACCTGCTGGAAGCATGCTAACAACAACGTTAGTCTCAGATTTCAACTTACTCCATTTGACCTCAAATTGATCAGAAAATTCAAAACCCTAATTCTATAGACTTAGCCAAAATTTCACGTTCAAGCTCAAAGGCGGGCACATCCTCGGAAAAGCAGATAGCAGAAAGAGAGAGACGACATCAGATCAGCAGCGTGTTGAGCATTCATTTGAGGTTGGTGATATGGTTTATCTTCGACTTCAGCCTTACAGATAGTCTACATTCAAGAAGAGTGGAGCTGAGAAGCTGAAACCTCGCTTCTATGGGCCATTCAAAGTTGTTAGAAAGGTTGGAGCAGTGGCTTATGAATTGGAACTACCATCGAGTAGTAAGGTCCACAACGTCTTCCATGTGTCTCGCCTCAAAAAGGCACTTGGACACAATGTTGTTGCTTCATCACAGTTGCCTCCCTTGGATGAAGAAGGGCAGTTGACCTTGATTCCAGAAAAGATTATTGATTCCAGAGAGCGTTCTTTGAGGAGGAGAACAATCAAAGAGTACTTGGGGAAGTGGAAGAATTTACCTTTGGAGGATGCTACTTGGGAGAATGAGGAGATTCTACAGCATCCAGACTTGCGATTGCTTGAGGGCAAGCAATCTTGGGGAGGGCGGATTGTAATGTCCCCTTCTCAAATATGATCATTGTAGTTGACCGTTGGCCTATTCTGGAGACCCGTAGGCTACTCGGATGGTAAAATTAGGGTTTCATAATTTTGAGGAGGTTATTGCTTGAAGTTTGAAAATCGGATTGCTGATTCTTTCTGGGTTTTCAGAGAGCTTCGCGGTGGTATGGTTAGTTTGGCATTCCGAGCAACTTCATGAATTTACTATTTTTAGTAAATTCTATTTTTGGCAGTGGACAGGTTGGGTTCAGTTCAGTTGGTCTTCTTCTTCAGTTGATTCAGCTGGCCCTTCAGTTTTGGCCTTTGGGTGCATTTTCCTTGGAGAGATAAGTATTTTCACATTATAATATTATATTTTAATATTATAACACCCCCTCGCCTAGCATTACAACTTTATGTTGTTTTTAAAAGGGGGACCTAAAGGGTCGATGCTTCATTGAGAGATAAATTGTATTTTTAAAGTCAAATATTGGGCTAAATGAAATGGACGCCTACTTGAGGAGTTTGAATTTTATTAAAAAGGTGAAATATTTCATTAAGGGAAAAAGGATGCCATCTTTTGGAGGGAAATGTTGAATTCAAAATTAGGGTTTTGGGCGCCCTTCTTGAAGCTTCTAGAAGGCTCTCTTCATGTCTTTATATTCAGGCCTCAGCTCTTCATTTGGGATCTTTTGACTACTACATCGTTGTGCTGTTGAATTGTTTTCAGGCACTCGCTTCGAGGAAAGCACACCTCCTAGCATGGGCTCATCTTCTTGCTTGAAAGATAGCAACTAGTTGAGAGGTTAGCTTGTAATAGGTTTGATTTGCATTTTCAATTGAGTAATTGCATTTTGGAGTTCTAGTTTGCATTTTCTGTTCATTTCTAGAGTTGCTGAACATCATAGAAGAATGTAAGATTTGCTCACAGCTTTCAAAATAAAATTAATTCTGTTCTGGGCATTGAAGTATTCCATTTCCTTATGCTAGGCGACCATCTTTGCAAAGTTATAGATTTTATAATGCTCATTTGGATTTTTAAATGAAAATCGCCCCTTTAAGAGGGCTGTACCATTCTGGAAGTGGCTTTGGGAACTGTGCAAAATAAATAGGGTTCATTTAGTGTTGTTTATGCATTCATTTTGGGGCGCCATCATCTCTAGAGAAGTCTGCATTTAGTTTCATATGATTTGGGTGAGTTTTGAGCGTTTTGTGAGCATTTTAGTAAGTTGCTGTGTTGCTGTTATGTGCATTTTCTGTCAAAAATCAGTCATATCAGACTTAAGAAAACCAGTAGTTGAGTGAGAAGTTGTTAATCAAAGAGTTTGAGAGTGTTGGAGAGGTTTCTTAAATTGTTACAGCTTTGAAGCTTCTAATCTTGTGCTATTGGCAGGCTCTCTAACTTATTGTAAGCTGAATAGTAGTACTGTCAGCAATTCTTTCTTCCCTTCTTTGAATTTACATATAATTCCCACTGAATAAGTGGAAGAGGCTGGCTTGCCGCCTATTTACTTTTAGTTAAGTAGTTTAGGGACCCTCTGACCATATGCTCGCCATCACTCGGCGCCATTCTTGGTTAGGGTTACTTCTGTTCATCATGCATTGATCCTCTGACCATATGCTCGTCTGCACAGGCGCATTCTTGGTTAGAGTTCCCATCAGTTTGCATTTGCATTAGATCCTCTGACCAATGCTCACACCTTGCCCACATCGGGATCCTGGTGTACATTCTGATTAGAGTTACCTTCCGCATCGTTTTGGTTTTGAGCTAACCTTAATGGGTGTGTGTTGCATTGTAATTGTTATTGAAAAATTAAAAAAAAAATTGGTCCGGTTCTTTACAAAAACTGTGAGCATGCCTTCTTTCCAATTACCAATTTACAAGAATACAAGCTAAATAAAATTTCACTATTTAGTCTGATAATTTATATACTTAATGCTTCCTGCATTCTGTTGCAACACTACAGCTAGCTCTAGATGATTTGCCTATGATGATACATGCATATCTATGCTTCAAATTTGTTTAATAGATTGTTAGACTCTTTCTGAAAAGATGG
>VDFB02230901.1:0-10714 GCA_007258455.2 Sequoia sempervirens | reverse complement strand
TGTAATGCCCATAATTTTATGCTTAGAAAAACCTAACATTTTTTTTTTTTTGAAAGAAAGCTACAAGGTGCAAGCTAAAATACTAACAAACGGAAACTATGTACATACATGATTGAATTTACTACATGCATCGAGGAACATTTCTCATACAACATCTCCGTCGATACGATGCCTAAGAGCAGGGAGTGGAGGAGTGTCATGTCTATAATTGTACACTATAAAACCAAACATTACGTTGATGATGTTGATACTAAAGTCATATTTCTTCTAACATCCATGCCATTGTTAACATATTATTATTACATTTGTAATATTGATTATGCTATCCTTTATTATTAAGATTAATATTATAATTAGTGCCAAGATTATCATTTGCTACAATATACTAAAAGTATTATTAACTAACCATTATCAAATAATAGCATCATATTTCTAAATATTAAACCCACATTCCAATATTCCCTTCTTCTTTTTGTTATGATAATAACTTTATTATTACCTAATTCCTCTTGACATTTACTATTTTTTTATTATTATCGTTATCTCTTTTTATGTTAATAATTCCACTACTAAATGTTAATTACTTCTACATATACATAGTCATTAATATTGTCATTAATGCTAATATCAATAATTGACTTTGATAATCGTATCAAACATTAGGTATTTTTGTAATCCATTAGTAACAACGCCTATTCGATGTTATCTTATTTTATTTTATTTTTTTGTGGTTTAAGCTCTCATAAAAGAAGGTAATAAAAGAATTGCAATTACTCAAATATATTATTAGTCTAATTATTGTTATTATTATTTATTTAATTTTTATCCTTTTGTGTATATATATATATATATATATATACAAGAGGAATAAATATCCTTTTTGTACATATATATATTCCAATTATTTTTAAGATTGATCTTGATTATCATATCCAACTAAATATTAATTTTCATATATATATAATTTTTCTCTAAAAGAATAACCTAAAGATAAGAAAAATAAATTCAATTATTATTATTATTTATTTATTTTTGGGGCAAGACTACTTAGAGAATTTTCCTCTTCTTAACCTATATTTTTTTCTTTAACAAGGACTCGTATTCACTTTTGAGTGGCTTTATCTTAATATGTGATTCTATCTTGATGTGATGTCTTCAAGGAATGGAAATAAAGTATGATGCCAAAAGAACTGAGTGCAATCTTTAAACCAACCCGCCTATTCCTTTTGACTAGGTACGGATTTAGGGCGATGCAGAATATGAAGGCAGAGGTTCATCATAGTTGAAAGAAGTGAATTTAGAGGATGGATCTACCAAATCTTCCATGCCGGCGCTGAATGATTTTGTGAGATACCATAGTCATTATAATAAGGGAATTGGCGTTAGTGCGAGATAACGTCCAATATCAATATTATTTTCAAACTAATATTTTTACTTAATCTAATGCCACATGATTAGCTGGCTGTCAAACAATTCGCCATTTATTGTGATGATTCATGCCTATTCATCAATTGTACGACTTTCCCATGCGGCATTGGCTAAAAACAAATCAAATTCGAAGACATTTGATACACTGCACTCTACCAGAGCGCCCCAGATAGCATGTCAGAAATAAGTGTTTTGCTTAAGCGGTGATTTAGGTATTCAGATGCACAAGGAGAAGGTTAGAGAAGTATTTAACCAGTGAGTGATATTCCCCAACAAGTCTTTAAGGAACAGTTCAGTTCATTATTCTACTTCCAATTTTCTCCAATGTACAATCAACTCTATATTCTCTGAGAGACAAAGAGATTGGACAGTAATTGCAATTGGATTTCTATCACTTAGTAGCAACACTATTCTTATAACTACATCCTAGTCAACATTGCCACTCCATCAGACATAATAATGGCACTATTATTTACGCAGCCAAACACAGTAAAATTATCCCAGGTGTCCACTTTGAAGTTTACATTCTGGTCCTTCAACAGTAAGCCATAACCACTCCTTTTATCAACTCTCACCATACTGCTTGAAACACTATAATGATAGAGAGGGGGTTGATGAAAATATTGGCTCAAGAGTCAGCATACCATTTATTTCAGCTACTCACCTTCCAACGCCCTCAATAGCATTGAAGGCCTGACAATGCTAGAATGGGATGCTACATAGCTTATCAATCCAAATAAAGGAGATGTATCGATTGTTTGGCTATTTCTAGCACTCTAACCACTACCTTACGCTTCCTAAACCAGTCACATCAAGCCTGCAGGAGGAGCCATAACTGGGCCAACTATACAATACGACAGTCACGCAGCTCCTCATGAATATGAATCCTTCATAGCCCGAAGACCAAGGAAAAGTGATTAGGCATAGGTGTATATTATATAGATATATTTCTAGATCTTGCCTTTCTTATAACACCCTGGCCTAGTGGACCATGACTGTTGGTCTAATTAAGGGCTAGCTACTCAACTATCCCTAATGATGAAACTTCTACTCCTAATTCCTCTTATCTGCAGCAACCTCCAACCAATAATATAAGATACGGGTGTCGTGCCCACAAGTTGGACCTAATTTTCTTTGACCTAATCTTCTTGCATTAATTTCATCCTTAAAGATATTTTGCTCGTTATATTGGTTTTAGTTGCCTTTCGTTAATTACAGAATTTCCATGTCTACAAGGTCAGTTCCACAAGACCTGTTCGATGATGATCACAAATTTTAGAGTGTAGATGAAGGCAGTTCTGAAGTGCCCCAGTTGGAAATATCAATTTAGACCTTTTATTATCGGACAAAGAGTTTTCTCAAAATCTCCTTGGTGGTGTAGCAATGCAGTCGGGTTTCAAGAACTGAGATTCTAGTCTGGTTCGACCGCCAATGAGAAAATATTTACTTTCTTGTTTTGTTTACCTTGCACATATTATATGAATTTATGTTGATGTGCGCAGGTTCAGGGATTGTTTGCTTAACTTTTTAAAGGCTGCCATCCCTTCGAGACCTGACAGCGGTCTAAGGAGTCATGCCCTTCACAAGGGTGAGTCCCCCTTCAGGCAGAAGGCTCGTAGCCTCTCTGAGATAAGGCAATGGCCACGCAGCGAGCCACCCCTCTGTCCTACTCCTGCCATTTATCATCCCTTTATTTATTTATTTATTATTTTAGATATATATATATATATATTTGTATGTATTATTTCTCAGAAATTTGTTTCATATTCACAGTATGCTTTTCTTAATCATAGATTTAAAGGCCACTAAAAACTTTATTAACTGGGTTATCTATTGATTTCTGTTAATACCGTTTCATGCATATAAGGTTAGCTTATCTCGTTTCAACACTTGTTCCATATTTCACATACTACTTCCATAGTTATTGGTCCCATTACATTTCATTTTCTATCTTTAGAAGACAATCAAAATAACTTATTTACATTATAGTCTAGTCTCTTACACAAATAATGTCCTCTATTCATAAGAACATGCATTGATATTAACATTTATATAATGATTAACCTAAAGTGTCTCTGCTGCAAAAGAAATACAAAATCTTAACTAGTTAACATTACACCGATTGAAACTTTTGTTGCATAAAGTAGTAAGTTAACTAAAATGAGTAAATTCTTCTCAAATGTTCCAGGAGATACATGCATACATACAACACTTCCCATGATACTAGAAATAACATAAATGGGAACCCATTTTATTATTATAGGCTTATTTCTTTAAGTCCTTAGGAGCAAATTACAACATTTCCTTGTTCAACAATCTAATGTTACCAATAAATTTGAGAACACAATATATTGCCTAACAAAACAAGGGCTTGTTGTTCCCATTCTTTTATTTCCCAATAGGATGCCATCTTTCAATATTGCAAACATCATTTGGAGATACAATGGGAGAAAACAAACAAAAGGATGAGGCTTGCTCTTTTCATCTTCTCATTTTCTAGCAAAATACTAACTTTCAATATTACAACAATATCTACTAATACAATGAAATACACACAAATCAGTAGGGCTTGCTCTCCACCCTACCATAATGGCATCATGGAGCCTCATGGGCTCTAGCCATACCCCCGAGCAAGGTAGTCTTTTAGCTTCAAGATGATCAATGGAGTCTTTTCAAATTCTTACAAATGAACAATAATGACATAGCTTTGAATCTCATGCATCTAGGTTCCCTAATCTCTATGTTCAACCATGATCTATACTACATGCCACATTCTTACAACAAATACACAAGAGTAAATGGAAATAATAACTTATCTTCTTTCTATTTGGTGAAGGGGTTGAACTCTTTCAACCATCTTTTCTTTAAGCCAAGCCATCTTGAACACTTTCTTCTCAAAGCGGTGGACTTCTCTCCTCCTCTCATTATTTCTGCCATCTCCACTAAAGTTCTCCAAAAGGAGAAGTGGGTGACATCCATTTCCTTTTTTCCATTCAAGTATATAGGCATTCAACTTGAATTCCCTGAATGAGAGGGAGACACTTGTCACTCTCTCATTTGATCTTTCAACACACATCCCCACAAGTTCTCACACATGTGTGAGACTTTTGGGGAGATGGGAAATGTACTATGACACTCTACCCAACAACCCTTACAAGGTGGCTCCACACATGTGAGAGATTTGATGCTCTTTCCAAGTTCATTAATGAACTTTGGGGAGTGTGGTGGGGAAGTGATAAGTCTCTTCTCCCAACTCCCAAAGACTCAAATTCGTCACACCCTTTCAAGTGAACTTTTGAAGGGTCAAAACATGTCCTTGGGACCGTATTGCATGCCCACTTGTCCCCTACAACTATGGTATAGACCCTAGGGGGTTTATCTTTGTATCCCAACTAAAGAAATTGACCAACAACCCTCTTTAAAGTCCCACTTAAGGTTCTATCCGAGTTTCACACTTGGATAAGGGTTCATAAACCTTAACCCCAACTTATATCTCACATGACACAATTAAATAACCTTTCAACCCAAAAGAATAAACATAGTAACTATTTTCCCTCGGCTCCAAAATAAGGAAATCAAGTACATAAGCACAAAATGGTGTCTTTCAATTTGTTCTCATTGGTTCTGTGTTCTCGTATTAGCACCTCTTTTCTTTCCTGCACATTACCAATGAAATCATAAGTAACATTTTATATTACATTAATTTATTAGGTGAACATTCTAAACTTTAACCATATAATAATCCATTTAAATTTCAATCTACATTCCATAGTATACTAGTGTATTCCACCTTCAAGGTAGTGACAATAGAACATAATGTCAAAATGAAATTACAAGGATTTTGCTAAAAGATCACCTTATTTATCATTCACCATATATCTAATCATAAATTTAAGAAATTCATGTCACAAATTATGTGCGGAACGTTGGAAGTCTAAGGCAGTTCAATCACCATTCATCGCTTGGAAACTCCTCCATTATAATCTTCCTGTGGGTGAGAGAATCCGACTCAACACGTTAACCCTAGCACCTGTATAAATTGCAGCAAGAAGAAATCTATAAAGCATATTTGTTGGTGTAGGGATATGTAGAATTATCTATGTACTGTTTTCTGTTACAGACTGTTTTAGGAAGTTGCCTCGCATGTCTTAACACTTCCATCAGTCCTATTCTCAATCATTTAGATTACTAGTTACTAGTCACTTATTGAAACTTAGGTGTATTTCTGTTTAACCTAACAGCATATTTCCTCAAGCAATCGCCATGCAAAGGCCTAGCTGTAGCTTACTTATTCAAATGGCCAATCTTTCCCAGATAATGCAGGACTCAAATAAGTCAATCTGGGGAGGAGTTGGAAAAATTAAGGGCTACAGTTTAAGAAAGTCATTTAAGTTAGTAATTAATTGGGATTTAATTTTCCTAAAGATAATTTGGGAAGTTGTATCCGAATGCAATGTTTTATAAATATTTGCACAATGTTTTGTAATCATAAAATGATTGATAAATATATTTTCTATATATTTTTTTTAAATTATTAGCAACATATGTGCCTGCCATTTTCAACAGAAACAAGTGAAAACATCCAAGCCCAGATTGCTAAACTGGAACAAAGTGAGAAGAATCTCACGAAGAAACTGTGAGACATCAATTCTGATGCCGAACTACTCTCCCCCATGGGTGTGACTCTTAAAGAAGGCACCCTGAATCAGGCTAGCTTTCAGTGCATCAAGAACATGTACAGCTTGACGCAAGTTATGGCCTTCAAACTTGGTGTAGATTCCAGCGCTCCTACTATTGGGTAGCAGTTATTTTTTCTCTTTGCTTTCTGTGCTTCGTGTTATAAGGAATGGCTGTCTGTTGCGTTATGCAATTGATCTCTCTTTGATCGCTGTATGTGAACTTTCAACCATTATACTGTTAAACAAACGTTTTAACAAATACCCCATTGTCATATCTAGGAGCCCATGCACTCTATACAAAATATCATTTCATCAAGTAAAAAGAATGGCCAAAATCTCTTAGCTCTCGTAAATAACACGTTGCCAAAGCTGAAAATAAAACTCGATCTTTTCTTACCCACTGCAATTCTGACGCCACATAACTTGTAATCATGTAAGATTCTGTTTATAGCATGTTTTGCTTAGCATCGCCAATAATCTCCACAAGAACATTATCCAAAAAAATAACATCACTGCATTTCAACCCTGCATTTTATGATTGAACTGGTAGGATGGGTTATGCTGACATATTAGTTTTAATTTAAAAGTATGCTTTCAAATTTTAAATTGAAAAAAATATTGAGATGTTTTAAATATTTCTCAGGCAGACGTCCTCTGATATGTAAGAATAGCAAATGATAATTTGAAATTATGAGTAGAGTGAATGATGTGCGTTTGTAGATTACATTTTTCAACATGGAATTTGTAAGCACAAGGGACAAATTATTCTAAAGATTAGATGACTTAGTGTGTTTGGAATAGTATCAGAAAAGCTTAGTAGGTGAGGGTTTACATGATAGTTTTACAAAGCTAAGTTTTTGTCAAAAATTATGACAGAAACATGGCCAAAGCTATCCAAGTCAATGGGCAGTTTAAGGAATCAGGAAGACAATCAACCCCAATAGGTGTGTTGAAAGAGAAATCAAATTTTATTTGTATTGTTGATTTCTTTTGACTTTTAATTATGTAGCTTTGTTTTTTTACTTTGCAGGCAACATATACTAAGCTTGATGTTTGATATCCGTCAAAAAGTTTGATAGCTGAAATATTTAAGCAACAAGTAAAAGAAACTTCATAGGAGCTCCAACAACTAAAGGATTTTCTTAGAACGATGAACTTTATGTGGCAATCAGTCCGAAGCATACAATATAAATATATTATTTTTGCTTTGATACAATGAATGTATACCTCTGTGCACAATCCATACACTATATTTTGTTAACTTACAAACCTTGCCAATCTAGCTTGGGAATTTAGGAAAGACTTTTTGGGGTTGTGGCTATCATGAACATGTCAAAATTTTTATAAGGCTTATTGGCAAAAGAATTTCATGTTAATTTTAGGAAAGCGACTTTTAAGGTTAAATGATTTTATAGAGTAGACTCATCAAGTTTTTCTTGTCTTTCATACAGGTTAAATTTTAGGAAAACTAGGGGAGAGGGATTGATGGTTGTCAGGGCTAACTTTGAGAACATATAGCAATTGCATGGAACATCGTAGGATCTCTATTTAAAAAAAGGAATAGTGAATTGACCTTTTATCTATTTACAACTAAGATTTGGATGTTTTTCATTATGAAACTTGCCACATTAGAATGTTTAGTTAGAAGCGTCCAATAATTGATTTTTCAAAGCTTTGATTGAAACTTAATCATAGTATCCCTAATAGTTGAACAAAAAAATCATTTGTTGTAGTATAATATCATTTCTTATTTAAAATGTAACTTATATACAACCTGAATAATCTCAATTCTTATTGGTAACCATATATATTTGTTATTTCTAATTTTTTTATCCAATACAAATGGAACAAGAACACAAAAAAAACTCTTGGTACAAAAACAACACATCATTATTTCAAATACTTATATTCAACTTCAAATTGTCATAAAACTTTTTGACAATTCTTCACATTTCATGAGAAAATATGAGGTATTTATTGTGGTCACTTTTTATATTGGTGATAGGACAAACTATTAATATGAAATACTCAAATGCATATACATTGTTACCTTAGTAGTTGTACACATAAAAATATTTTGTTTATATTGTGACAACAATACTTTGTATAAATGAGCACCTTATTTTACAAATGACATTTGCAATGGATAGGTCTTATATTTCATAGGAAACAAAAGTATATATATTTTCATTGGTTGATGAATGTATTTATGTTTTTCTACATTCATAGGTTTTTATGTGTTAAGTATGGGTATATCTTCACCAACATTTGTTTGTTTATTTACTTGTGTAGGCTAATTATTGAAAATGTATAGTATAAATATGTTGCAAGACTAAATATTATAACAAGTTCTATACTAATGTTGTTGCCATTTTTAGTTCCCCTTACAAAAATCATGTCCTACCTTCTAAGTGAAGCAAACTATGTTTTATGTCACCTTTTCTTGTGGTTTGTAACCTACGTCGTACATCGCTCAAGTTTTCTAATCTCTTTCCCACCGGATAGTCTTAAGAGTTCAACTTAAAACCTATTGTACCTCGGTCTTTTTGCAAGTTGTGGCTATGTGTCAGGCTATCAAAAAGTTCCCATGATTGCTGAGGTGTACCGAAGGTTGGAAAATATGAAAAGATTAATACTTTGGGTGGAGGTTCAAGTAGTTTTGAAACCACATATCGATTTCTGACAGGGTTTTCAAAGCTTAATTTTTCCTCACTGCAGATTTTTGAAGTATGGCAGAACATCTTTCCTAAGAAGCTATTTTTTGGGGAAAATTCATTAAAAGGGACTTTGAAGGCATTATAATGGCTATTTTGGCATAGGTGGTGGTAAATACAATTTCATAACTTCAGCGAACTTCAAAGACATTTTAAAAACCATACCCAAAATTTGGCATTCATTCATTTGAGCCAATATGTGCTATTATTACAAAAATATGTTCGTAGAAAGGAAAGATATCATTGAAGATGAACATATTGTGAAAAATAATAACATTTAAAGTGCATAAAGAAATCTATTGTAGGTGTAAAAATAAGAGCATATTGCAAAGGAATGTAAATATGAAAATAAATCAGAAGATTTCAAAGACATCCACAATACACAAGTGCAATTTCCAAAGCCAAAAAGATGTGTGTGTGTGTGTGTGATTGAGGGAAAAATCAAAGGTTCTACACCAACTGTATCAATCTAAATGCACATACATTAACATGGACCATTATGCATAGCAACCTTTCTCCTCCTTAGCAATCAACTATCTGCAGTAACAACTCCCCCTTTGACATATCTCCACATCTTATAAACACAAAGCATTTTTCTCAATTTCTTCCCCTTTGACATCAATGGCAAAGGGACTCTTCTAGACACCATGCTTGTACTGGCACCAATTTGTGGTCTCCCCTTTTAACCACAGTTTTCTCCCCCTTTATCAAAATAAAGGAGTGTGTCCATGACATTTGCAACCATCAAGTCGTTAGAAGCTTGTAAACCAAATCATACTTGACTTCTCTCTTCTTCTCCAGGGCTGATAAAATAAAGGAGTGTGATCATGACATCTACAACCATCAAGTCATTAGAAATTTGTAAAACAAATCATACTTGACTTCTCTCTTTCTTCTCTAGGGTTGAATAAAGTTTATGTGAAGCTCCCTTGGGACTCATGCCCTATCAATGAGGATTAGTGATGTGAGGTAGGAGCAACCACTTTGGGTGTTGCCTTCTGACCTTTCTCTTTCCACACCTTATTAGGCATCTTCTTTGTCTTATTTATCCTTTTTAGAGACATGTGAACCTTTGTTCACTCTAGGAAACATACCTTTCTTCTTATCTTGTGCCTTTGGTCATACAATGTTAGTTCTACAATGTTTGGATAATGTGACTAAAATTGTTTAGTTATAGCACATTACATTTGTATCCAACAAAGGAGCAAATGGATTTCTACTCACATAGTTTGTACTCCTTCTAGGAACTTTACATTCACAAGCCCTATGACCAAACTAATTACATGTATAATAGTAACCATAAAAAAACAAGGAACACTTGGTCATGACATTTCTTTGTGTAGGATGAGGTCTTCTTGTCTTTTGCTTCTTCATGTCTCTCACCCTTGTGAAACTGTCTGCATCAGCTCCCTTTATGTTATGCTTCTTCTTCAAGTCTTCAGGAACTGACTTATTAATCTTCTTATCTATTGCATGCTTCTTTTCTCCATCATCTTTCTTCATCTTAGCAGTACTTTTGTTAGATTCTTCATTCTCGAAGACATTCTCCTTGCACGGTTTCTCATCCTTTGTACCACACTTTTCCTTTGCTTTAAAATTATTATACAATTTAGCAGTTGAATTGGTAGTGGAACCCTTTCCTTTTTCAAACCCAAGGCCAAACTTTCCTTTTGAAGGCATTTGTGAGTTAATTAACTCATTTAATATTTTAGATCCACCTTTCAACTTCAAACCTCTGTCAATTTTCTCTTTAGCCTTTTCTAATTCTTTTCTCAAAGTCACAATTTATGTCTCTAGCATAATGCACTCATTATATTTAGACTATAGTTCAGATTTGACTAAATATTCAATCTTTTTAGCTTCTTCAACATGAGTCTTCAAACTAATCACCAT
>VDFB02230900.1:0-12110 GCA_007258455.2 Sequoia sempervirens | reverse complement strand
AATTCTTATCCTAATTGAACCTTAACCCCAACCCTAATCTAGTTAATTTTTTTTTTATAAAATTGTAGCAAGCCCATCTATACTTGGAGATTTATCCTTTTTATATATTCTAATATCCTTTACAATCTCATCCTTAGAGATATCTCTAGTAGGCCAATCATTGTCTTCCTCTTTGATTTTCCTAGGGATGACTTGTGCACAATGATCTTGGGATCTTTTATAGTCCACATTGCTATCTTCAACAAAGAAAATATTTTAATAGAAAGATTCAAATTCATTTATAACCAAAGAAAGATTATGAATTTATATGTTGATTATTCCACCTAGATTGATCCAATTTCTTCCTAGCACATTTTTCTCCTTTATATAATTAAAGAAATCCAAAGCCTTTATTTCCATTTTTTTTTTTAGCCAATTTATTTTAGCCCTAACTTTTAAACCACGAATCTTCTTAATTTACAATATTCTCAAATTATGCTTGAATCTCACCAACTCCTCATTCAAGGACTCATGCAATTGAGATTAGATGGAGATAAAATCTTATTGAAGCAATTCTTTGATCTCCTTCCATCAAAGGCTCTTTTTTCTGCACAACCTGGAATAGGGACCTTGAGTTGGTAACATTGCAATCCTATTTTTTAATTGATAGCAGAGAATTTTTTTAGCAAGATCCTATCAATTAAATTTTTTAGCAAATATTAACTTCTTATATTAAAAATAATTTAAATATTTTAACACATGCATTAGATGGACCTTTGGTTTTTGATGATTTAGAGATATTATGTATTGATAATTGTGTGATTGATAGGTTTAACAAATATAAGTCATTTGGAAAAGCCTATGAAATCTAGATTGAGCAAGTGCTTAGATATGGACTCTTTTGCATTGAAAGAGGTGTAATATTATATAAGGAAATTGAGGGGAAAAAAAAAGGAACTAAATAAGGATCTCTAAATAGTGAGAAAATAAGAATCTATCTAGAATTTAGTAATAATATATATATTGATACAAATACACAACTAAACAAAAAAAATCTCATATTTATTTTAAATGTTTGATATATGTTATTCATTACATATTTTTTAAATTTTGTATGCTTTTGGTGGAGTTACTATTGGAAGAAGAATATAATTGTAAACTATATATATTTTAAGTAAATCTATATCTTTTAGTATTTAAAATTACTTAAATAGTTTCCTCATTGATATCTTGTTTACTTTAACATACACCATAATAGAAGTTCACATGCACATCAATCTTAGAGAAAAAATATATATTCATGCCCTTTTTCATTACTATTTTTGGTGAACTTTGAATAGATTGTCCTTTGTTCAATAACAAGTCTACAAGTGGGATATTCTTGTGTGAATTAACCTCATGACATTACCCTACCTTGCATAAGATCTACTAGTGCAAACTTGACGTAGTAATTATCAACCCTACACATTTAAAATTTAAATTCAATTTAAATCTTGACAGCACCCTCCCACTAATCATTGTGAGCTTACCTAATGCATGTTTATCTTGTTTTGCATGTTGTATTTTACTTTAAAAAAATCAGTTAAGCATTTAAAATGATCAAAGATTATTAGGACAATGAAGATTTATCAAAAGAACATTTTCATTGAGAGAAATGTAATAACATTTTCTCATAACATATATCATCATGTCTCTAATCATTATTCCTATGTCATGGAATTGGTTTGGTAAGGGTTCTAATTGAGGAGAACAAAATCCTCACAATTTAGCACATTCCCTAAAAATGTTACTAAACACTTTCTATCTATATTGAGGTTCAAATATTAGAAGATCAACACAACTAAATTCTAAACATCAATTATTTGCTAGTTGATTCTTATGGTATAGATATATATTTGCACACTAGTTCGGTTTCTCAGATATGGATATGAACCAAAGAAATACTTTGAGACATTTATTGACCATCTAGGGATCTAAATGAAGATAACACAAGCCTCACAATTTAGTAGATTTTGTAATACTATGTATATTCACTCTTATTATATTAATATATAAATATATAGGCTTCACAGCCTTTGCTTTAAAAATGATGTTTGTAAAGCATTGTCAATCCATAATAAAAGTGTAAATGTTAAAGATAAAATCAATTTCAAAAGTAATTTTTTACTAGTTGATTATTGGAATTATAGATTGAAGCTTGTAGACTAGTTTTTATTTTGTACACATATTTGAACCAAAGAAAAGAACACTTAATTTACATATTTAAAAGCATTTATAAAATCAAGTCCAAAACCTCTTTTAGCACTTCAAATAATCAACATCTACATCTCAAAAAACATCACATTTAATTCATTTAATTTAAATATCAATCATCTAATATAAAAATAATATTATTTTTAAATAAAACATAATAAAAAAATTTTCATTAAAATAAACAATTAAATATAATTAACATTAATAAATATTATAAATAAGATATAATCTTTAAAAAAAAGGTTATTATTAAAGTTATAAGAAAGATCAATCTTTTCTATTTCCTAACAAAGAAAATGAACCGATGCTTCGTAATATAAAAGGAACACTCACCACAATTCATGTAGTGAAATTAATGTGGGATTAAGACTAAATCCCCCAATCCAATGACCGAGCAAATCTGTAAAGTGGAAACGGAAAACGCGAACAGCTATGGAAGGAGAACGAGAACGGGAATGGCAAGTGTAAACTGCAACGGTGGAGTACTACGGAAACATAGATTTGAAATGGTGCGGTTAAAAAAATGCTACAAAAATGAGAGAGAGGTTGGGTTAAGAGGGCCCCACATGGTGTCGGACATCTAAGGGAATGTACCCTTAGAGTGTGTTGGTTAAGCCCGACCCTCATATAATACCTTGCATTATGGAGCTCAATTCTCTGATATATTACTACTTATCAAATCCTTTGTAAATAATTGTAAACTTATGACTCCATTTAAGCATTCAATTGATTTTCTTGAATCAAAGCAAAAACATAGACACACAATTGAACAAATTCTCAAAAGAAGAATGACAACTTCATTAACATTTCATTCAAAATTCACTCCAAATCCACACATAGGAGAGAAAATATATTAAATTATACATTTATTCCATGTATAAAGGTAATATCATACAATTTAAGATAATTTGCATATATTCATCCAAAACTCAAAATAAATTATCTATTTCTATTTAAATTACCTTGGGGTTTTAACTTGACTAATGCGCCATAGATATCACTTCCTCATCAGAGGACATATATCTTTCTACCCATATATTCCACTCAAAACCTAGCTAGAGCTTTCATCAGTTCTCTCCCTACAAATGAGCCTTGAATTCCCTTTTATATGACAAGGGAGCAACAAGTTTTAGGCTCAAATGTAATTTCACCACAAATTCTCATTTGAACAAAATCTCCATTGCATTTGAATTTCATTTAAAAACTTCCCACATGTTGAATCTACAAAACATTTATAGTGCATGGACTGGGGTAGCGTAAAAGAATAGGGGAACACAAATTGTCATCAAAATCCCCTTGTCGCTATCCACGCAAAAAAACTAGGCAACCAAATTGCCACGAAGGCACCACAACAACTTCTTATTTACCTGCCACCCTGCCCTTACCAACACTCAAACCTTGGTATACACGCCCGCTTCTAGTTGTTTCCCAATATGGTAGACTCTCAGCCTCGTCTTCTTTCTTGTCCTTGCCCAATACGGTTCTAGTCGGTCCGTCTGGGGTTTTAATTTGAACAAAATCTCCATTGCATTTGAATTTCATTTCAAAACTTCCCACATGTTGAATCTGCAAAACATAGTGGCGCACAAACTAGGGAAAGCTAAAAGAAAAGGGAACACAAATTGTCATAAAAATCCTGGCGCACGAACTGGGAAAAACTAAAAGAAAAGGGAACACAAATTGTCATCAAAATCCCCTTGTCGCTATCCACACAAAAATGCTAGGAAACCAAATTGCCACGAAGGCACCATAGCAACTTCTTATTTACTCGCCACCATTCCCTTACCAACACTCTGACCTTGGTATACATGCCCGCTTCAAGTTGTTGCCCAATACAGTAGACTCTCAGCCTCGTCTTCTTTCTTGTCCTTGCCCAATACGGTTCGATTCGGTCCGCTTGGGGTTTTAACAATAAATGGCACCACAATTATCTCCTCATCATCAAAGAACAGACCGTGATTGAAGAGAGGTAAATACCGACAATAGTCTGAGTCGGTCTTGGTTACATCATCAGAAGTATTGCTCGTAAGGTCAATGGGTGAGTGTTGGCATCTAGAGGAGCCATGCCACCCATACCTTATTTTCCTACCAACACTAGTAATGGAGCACACTGCCGACTGCTTGCCTTTGTCATCTACTAGTTGAGCAGCAACGTCCTAGAATTGCAACCTTCTACTACATCTAGTGGGCACAAGCCTGGGCTTGTCAACCAAAGTACCTTCCTGAATAGCAGGACCGAGCTTTTGTGAGTTCAAACAAATAGACCTCCTTACTGACTTACTCATTTTCTCTTCTCAGACAAGCACTCAAACTTGATTAGACTTAACCCACAAAGTGCTCTAACTGCTACAAGAATGACACTATTAGTAGTAAATTCCTCTTCTATTTATTGTGTGAGGTAATGGCAACCTTCATCACTGCTTAGTAAAAATGCATGTGCAAACATGGCAATTTGGCGGCGTATGTACTGTCACTATTTAACTAGAGCTACATGAGAATCCAAAGATCACCCTTCATGATTGCCAACAACAACATCTTCACACAGATTGAGATCGACGTGTCTACACAAGTAAGGAATAATTCATTAATGCTTCACCAACCTTCATCTTCCTCTTGCTAGCTAGCAGGGAACAATAGAGATTTACATTAGCTTTTGATCTTTGTTGTTGATCTAAAACCATAGTTTATGAGGTCAATAGTGGAGATTGGGCCCCACATTCCATACAGGACACACATCTACCTTTTGCTGACCTCACGCCAAATAACAGGGCGACACCTTAGGTCCGCAAGTTGGCGGGGTACGATCGAGATCTTCTCCCATATCTTCGAATCTAGAAAACCTATACATTGTACAATTAGTATTTAATGAAAGGCTTTGGCTAAGCTGTCGGTGACATGACCACTGGAGTTAATGGCTTAGGCTTACATCACCAGATTAAAATTAAAACCCAACTTTGATTCTAATGCTTTATTTCCTCTGCAGGGTTTTATTTCCTAAGTCTCAGTTGGACCCATTAAATTCTTATCCCAACCCTAACAAGAACAAATGATTAAGCTAAAGATTGTATTTGTTGTTATAACTTTAGTTCTAGAGAATTCTTAATTACCAATTCTTATTTATGCATTTGTATATGAATCCAATTGAATGCCTTTCCATATCATTATGGAAAATTTTATTATTGCAACCCTAACTCTAACACTAACTAAACCTTGAACCTAACCTAATTGAACTCGTATTATAACCCTTACTCTAACACTAATTGAATTGTAATCATAACCCTAATTGTATCAAAACCCTAGAGAACTCTAATTGAACCCTAACCCTAAAATAGACAATAACCCTTACCTTAATTGAACCCTAACTGCAATCCTAGCCCTAATTTAAGACTAACCTTAACCTTGACCTTAATTAAACCCTTATTGAATTATGACCCTAATTGATCCCTAACCCAAATTGAATACTAATTGAACCTTAACCCTAAGTGAATAGCAGCCTTAATTAAACTCCAACCATAATCCTATTTGAATTTTGACCCTAATCATAACCATAATTCAACCCTAACCTTAATTGAACCCTAACCCTAAACATGAGTTCAATTAAGTTTAAGGTTCAAATAGGGTTAGACTTTAGTGGGAATTAGGTATAGGATTCTATTAGGATTAGGGTTGGGGTTGGGGTAAAGATAAAGGTTCTATGATAGAGCTTGGGGTTAGTGTTAGGCTTCAATTGAGGCAAGGGTTAGTATTAGGGTTAGGGTTATGGTTCAATTAGAGTTTCATTAATGTTAGTTTTAGAATCATAGTTATGTTTAGGGTTGGATATAAAATTAAGAAATTTAGGTTTAGAGATTAGTAGTGTTAGTTTAGGGTTGGGGTTATGGTTAGACTTATAATTAATGTTAGTATTGGGGATTAGATTCTATGCTTTAAAAATAATCTTCTATAAATTAGTTCAATATTTTTTGAAATTATATAATTTAAAATATTTTCAAATTTACCTATGTTGATATATGAGAGATATAGCAAATCTAAACTCTATACAATTTATAGTTAACTTGACATTGTGTATAAAAAGGTTTAAGTTATGAATGTTATAATATAACAAGAGCTATAGAGCAGTGAAGTTCCTGCCATAAAGTCTTAGAATAGTTTTGTTTGTATTTGTTGTGTATTGCAAAAGGCCTGGATCAAACATCAGAAATCTCAATTGAACCCATATGCTCGTTTTGTTGATTGTAGAGTAGTGGAAAAAAGCATTGCAATATTCATTAGACCAAGACCACAAGGTAGAGGATTAATTGATGAAGTTATTCCTGACTCCTCTTCATAGGAAACATGACCAACTAATTGGTATTCTCTTTTACCACTAGGATCATACAAAAGTAGAAGCAATAGTTTTAATTTGCTATATATATATATATTTATTCAAGGGGTAAACGCTTTTGATTGGAGCTATGAACCGAATACAACCATTCAACAATACCACCCCAACGGGGTTTGAACCTTTGTGGAAAGAACAACAATGCCACCTATAAACCAACACACCATGCCAATACTGGCTTAATTTGCTATATATTAACCATATTTTACTTACAAACTTTTTTTGAAAAGACAGTTAGAAGGTGTCATACCTCTACTGCATTTAAGCCAAGATCAATTAGTATTGCACCAGGTTTCAACCAATCACCATGAACAAAATTTGGCTCGCCTACTATCTAGAATCACAACTACGTACTACAGACTTGTCCCTGTGTGAACTGATGTTTATCTAGGGTATTAATTGTTTAACTTAGACATTGATGTGTATACCCTTAGCTTCCAAATCTTCTTGTCTCATTTAATTTTTTGTCGACATCACTATCTCTAGATAAGTCAACCAAATTCTAAGCTCATCTCTAGATGGGCATGCTCTCTGCCAAATATGATGAACTAGGGCATGAATGAACTAAATGTGTTACATATCCATCAACGTTAAATTATTTGGATGATCAGAAAAACTTCAAGAAGTTGTAGACATAAAGAGAAAGATTAAATAAAAACTAAATGAGATACACTCTTGACAATATTTGTTTGGGATTTTCACTGCTATTTGGTTCTATGTTATATTATTTCCAAAATTAGAAGTTTTTTTTATTATGATAAATTAGAATAGACTCTACAAGAAATGCATAAATATATTGTCTTGTGTAAGAAGCCCACAAATAGAAATAATAATTTGTTGATAAATCACAAGAGATAACTCTTTGCAGTCAAACACAAATCTCTAGATTTTTCACACTGATCCAATAATTATCGCCAATGAATCAGAACAGTAGTATCAATCTTAGTTCAATGATATATGTCAATGTCAGATTCATAATTAACAATAAATTTTAGATACTCCACACTAGACACTAAAACAAATTGAAAAGTTGTATTTATTTGCATCTCCTCTAGAAACTCATCTATCTTGTAAGTCAGGTAACATTTGCAAACACTATGTATTGGCTTGTGCTGCTAGAATTGGAAGTCATGTAAATTTTTGTAACATACTGGCTAGTATAAGTTCTACACTAAGGGCCTCTACCATTTTGATGGAAAAAAAACATGATAATGGATCTCTTTAACTTAATCCCCTAATTTATGAAGAAGACCCTATGGGGGATGATTAATCAAATTGAAAAAGAAGACAATTCATTATGTAATTAGTACTCCCCTAGTTGAAGTTGACAAGAGGTATATGCAGTATAGAAGTTGCCAAGTCATTTTATTAAAGGCTTTGGAAATATCCAATTTGATAATCATTCCAGAATAACAGTAAAATTTTGAGAGATTGAATGGTTCTCCTAGTGTAGGTGGATTTGCAAGGTGTACTTTACTTTGAAGCATTCTCATGAGGTCAAACACAATGATAATAAATATGAACAATAACTAAGGTATATAGAAATAAATGTCTCGTGGGCTTCAACAAGGGGTCTTTTAAACCAAATTGGCATCTAGCATGGTCATGAGTTAAAAATTAACCAATATTATTATACCCTTATTGTATCCTACCCTTTATTAAACCCTAATTTAAGCCTAACTCTACCACTTACCATACCTCTAACCTTAGCTTCAAGTTTTATTCTAGATTAATAATTTTAATCCTAACTTAACATTAACCCTAACCCTATTTAAACAATAATCATAACCCTAATTAAATCATAATTGAACCCTACTTGAACCTTAATCTAAATGAACCCTAACCTTAACCCTAATTGAACCATATTTACCTAACTCTAATTAAACCTTAATTGTAAACTGAACTAAAATAAGCTTAATTGAACCCTAACTGTAACTTGAACTTGATTCTAATCATAACACTAATTGAATGCCAGCCCTAACCCTAATATAACTTGAACCCTGACTCTAATTGAACCTTGTTGTTGGGGTTAAATTGGGGTTCAATTAGCATTCTAGTTAAACCCCAATTGTAAGATTAACCAAAATAAGCATAAATAAACCCTAACTATAACTTGAACTTGACCCTAATCATAACACTAATTAAATTCTATTCCTAACCAGGTAATTGAACCCTAATTCCAATCATAAACCTACTTGTTAAACCCTAACCCTAACTCTTATTGAACCTTATTTTTAGGGTTCAATTAGGGTTTAATTAGCATTCTAGGATGGAGATTAAGGCTAGGTTAGGGTTAGAGTTCTGAATATCTTAATATTAGCTTATAGATTTAACCCTAACTATAATCATAATTGAATCCTAACCCTAACCCTAATTAAACTCTAATTCTAACCCTAACACTAACCATAATTAAATTCTCACTCTAACCCTAACCGTAATTAAATCCTATTGTTAGGGTTGAATTAGGGTTAGGTTTAGGGTTCAATCAGAGTTCTAGTATAAATCTTGGGGTTAAGGTTATTTATTTCTTGATATTAGTTTATAAATTATATTAATTATTCAATATAAATAAATTAAATAAAACTACATCCTATCTAATGTATACATCTGTAAAGGTTTGATTTGGTTATGTGGGGATTATTTGCAATGCATTGGTATACCGGTTGATCATTCTACTATATTTAATATAATTAAATAAAACTAAATATTATTTTCAAAATAATTCACGAATAAATAATTATAATTTGAGAATAAATTAAGAAATGAAAAAATATATAAAATAACCTTTTTTATTTCTTTGCATCCAAATGATTTCATTTTGTAAAATCATATTAAATTCCAACTTCAAAAAATATAAAATATTTTACATGCTTATTTTTATATTTTTGAGTTGAATTGTGTTGTTCTTTAAATTTGAATAACCAATCATAAAGCAAATAAATAATCAAATCAACACAATATTTAAAAACTTAAATTTCATTTTAATATTAAACTAAATTCTATTTTCTAAAATTCATAGAATATTTATTACTTAATTATTAAATTCATAATTAATTAAATTATAATGATTATGTGATATAAATGAATTAAATATTAAATAGAAGTACATGATCCTTTAAAATAATTCAACAATCAAAGACTAAAATTTAAATTTAAAAGTATTCTTTATATTGTATTTTTTTCATTTGTACATACAAAATATAAAATACTTGAAGTTGATAAGTTTTAAATTTATTAATTATGATGATATCCAAAAACTAACAAGAGCTACAGAGTAGCGAATTTCCTGCCAAATTGTGCAAGAATAGTCATGTTTTTATTTGTTGTGTCTACTATGTTTTAGCAACAATGTTGATATTATAACAACTTAATAATAATCTTGAAATTTTTCAAATGGTGACATGTAATACCGTAAACAATATCCAAAAATAAGACAAGTTACAAATAAGAAACATGTATTGTCCTTTCAAAATTAACAATCTATGTATTCAGATCAAATACAATGAACAACCTGCATTGCTTATTAAAAGTGAAATTATAAAACAAATTGTAGATTTATTTTATTTTTCTTCTATAAATATAAATTTTTTATTTGTCGTCTGCCTAGTAATGCCTACTTCTCCTTTTAATGAATGTTTTATTTTGCAAGGGTTGATTTAGCAGTTACCGCTGGACGGCTTCCCTTTAGATATCAATGGTGCTCGCCGTATCCCGCGGATCGGGAATTCAAGGATCGCTAAATCACGAGTGGGCGCCACGTATCCTATCCGGGGGAGCTCAAGGGTTGATTTAGTGCTGCCGTTGATCTATTTCTTGTAGATATCAATGGTGCCTGCCATCCCATGATCGGGAATTCAAGGATTGTGAAATCACGGGTGGGTGCCACGGTTCCATCTCGAGGATCAAATTTGAGCTATCACGACCAGCCTACCATTTGATCTCGAAGTTATTCTCACCATCCCGTGATGGTGCCGGGTTGATTGCAAAATTCATGGGTGGGCTTCACGCGGTCTCATCCGCCAGCGAAGTCAAAGAGTAAAGCAAAACACTAGCCGAATTTTAAAATGTACAGGGCAGATTACTAAAGTGTTCTCTAGACGCACATGTTCTAAATCGATGAATATGTTATAATCTCGCTAGAAAAGCTACTCGAAGGTTAACGACATGGCTGGCGACTGTGTTAAAGGAATGAGATCAACGACGCTCGCTATCCGCATCAGCGACATGTGATCAATGTATATTCATTGTGCGGGTGCCACGCGGCCCTTCATAAAGGATGAAATCATGCGGACCACTGATGAGTCGTCTTCAAGATTGACGGTGCCCGCCATCCCGCGATTAGGAATTTTGGGATCGCGATGTCACGGGTGCCTGCCACATGTCTCATCCAATGAAGCCTAAGGAGTGAAGAAAGCATTGCCAGTTTTAAATGTATTACGGGGCGGATTACTAATGCGCTTGTAAGATGCACGTGTTTTATTTCAACATAGATGTTATGATTTTAAGGGAAAAGCTATTCGACAGTTAAAGGAAAGGATGACGACCATTTTTGAAGGAGCAGGCTTTATGGTAAAAAGATTGACGGTGCCCGCCATCCCGCAATGATAAATCAAAGGATTGCTATATCGCGGGCAACCGCCACGTGGCATTCCTTCGTGGCGTATGACATAGTGGGCCCCTTTATTGCCGTGTTGGCGATTATGTCAACCTATTTTGAAGATGGTCGTCAATGATTTGATCAAATTGAAGGATCAACAGCTCAAATTTAAATATGTATAAAACTATGGTTGGAGCCATTTGTGCGGCTCACGAGTGAGCTTTAATGGTAGATGAGACATCCACTGGCAGAACTTGTTCAACATAAAATCAATTTGCTCATCTCATTTATATCACAAAGCATCCAAGTATTTCATGAAAACAGTTTCAGAGCCAAAGGTGAAATTGCGAGCAGTTGCTACTAGAAATTGGAGTTTGTGTGAAAAAAGTTGAGCTAATTTTATCTGTTTCCCAGTCATTCTACACATAAATTTGGGAAAGGGGGGTCTGCTATGCTTGTCACTGAGTTCATTAAAATATTTTGTTAGGGCTATTGTTTAATCATAAATTGTGAGGAATTGTAGTATTTTTACTCTATAATTTCCTATCTCTGCTTAGTCATAGCCACTTCAAGTGTAACATTGTAGTGAGGCCCTAGTTTGTCTAAAATGGCGCCAACCAAGCATCACTTTGGCCAAATTGAGTATTTGAAAAGAAACTTGTACGATGATTTCCTAGATCAATTTCCATTATCAACAAATGAGAGAAGGAAAGCTTTGGTGTTGATGCGAGGGAAAATCCTAGGGGAGGGGTTGGTCTATAATAATTCCAACATTGTTGATGCTAGGGTTCCACTCACAGGCTTAGAAATGTTCAGATTATGGTATGGATAGAGGAATTTTCCTCATCCTTTTTCAAATGGATGGATGTACGACATGGGAAAGCTGGTTGTTCCAAATGT
>VDFB02230899.1:0-16612 GCA_007258455.2 Sequoia sempervirens | reverse complement strand
TTGTCTAAAATATTAGAGAGAGATTATGTAACACCCCGACGCGCAAACCCCAAAGGACAAATATCTACACAACAAATTTTTTTTTTTTTTTAGACAATTACACAGGGTAATTATTTAATTTAAAATCAGCACAGAGAATTTTTCCAGCAAGATGATAAAAACAAAAATATATACAGAATAATTTTTAAATTTCAAAATAAATCTATTTGCTCTCAGTTTTCAGTACACAGATTTTATTTTTTTAAAATTTCCATGTTTAACAATGGAGTTTTGAAATAAATTGCACAGAGATTTTTTTTTTGTTTTCTATTGTTTTCCTTTTTTTCACAGAGTTTCAAACAGGTTCAAAAAAAACAAGGAAATATATTTTACAGAAGTAACAGAGAAAAGAAACTCCTACAGGAAGAAACTAACAATCTTTCAAGGAATGTAGGAATTTAAAACAAGGTAAAAATAAAAGAAAGGAACCTGTTTCCTGAAGATTGTAGAAATAAGAGCTGCACCAAAACTGCCACAGAACCCTTTAGCCGTGAAGCTTTTTTCCAAATTTCCAAAGAAAACCCCTGCAGCCTCTTTCCAACCGTGAAGCTTTTTCCAAATCTCCAAAGGAAATCCCTGTAGCCTCTTTCCAAATTTTTCACACAAAACACCCAAAATCACACCAAATAACACAATAACCCCAAAAGAAAAACTTCCATTTCCCTCTTACAGCCAGAAATTTTTCCTCAGAGCCCTTTCTGTTTTCCCATGCCTATTTTTCTTCCCGGCATCAATTTCCCCAACCAAACACATTAATTTTCCACTACTTCCCGTACAACTCCCCATAAAAGAAAATTTAATAATTTTATTTTTATATTTTATTTTATTTATTTTTATTTTATTAACAATGTAACTTAATAAACTATTTAATTAACCCAATAAAATAAAATAGCAACATTTAACATTCAACCATCAATCAAACACGTATATTTTATTTTTATTTTATTAATACTTATATTTTATTTAACTTTCAAATAATCATAATAACATAGTTAACTTCAACAACTCCTTACAAAATTAATTAAATCATAATCAACGAAATTTTAATTAAATTACATCTAAACATATTTCGACGCCAATACATACACATTCAAAAATAAATAAAACAAAGACAATCAAGGACTCACAGTAGACGGACTTGGGACGGGAATTCTTTCCTAACCACTCCTTTTTTCAACATCAATCCCATTGGGTTTATTTTGGTGCTCGCCCTGTCCTGCCGAAGCAGGTGGAATCGAGACTTAGTACCTGCATCCTGCATAAAACAAATGTCGTGAAACATATAAATCTCCATAGAAAACACACCGTGAAAGGAAATCGCAGGATGACAGGGCACTTGCAAGCAAGTGATGTCACTCTGTCCTTTCACCAAGACTCACAAGTAAACACACCAAACAATATAACAGCATAAACTCGCAACATCAATGTATACATATTATTAAAAGCACCACAAAAGTCATATAACATAATCACCATAAATAAGTATCATCTAACATCATATGTAAAGTCTAATGCAACCAAACAACCAAACCATAAATCCATGCACAACCAAAATGGTGAACTGATCACCCACACAACCAAGTACAAGATCTGTCCATAAGAGTAACAACAACATGAGGGGTATCACATCCTCCCCCCTAGGATGTGGCTTACTCCTGGAAGCCACTAAATAAGTATGGATAGGCCTCTCTAATGCGGGATGCATCCTCCCATGTCGCTGAAGTCTCATCATTTGGGTCCCACTGAACCCACACCTGCTCAATATCTTTGCCCCTGAGGGCGAGTTTTCGATGCTGTAGCACGGCCACGGGCTCGAGTGCTAGCTGTCCATCCTCGACCTGAAGAGCATTCCAATCAAGTACGTGAGTAACATCGGGAAAGTATGGTCTAAGTACAGAAACATGAAAAACATCGTGAATCCGTGACAGGCTGGGTGGCAAAGCTAGGCGATAAGCAACGGGGCCGATTCTCTCCAAAACTTCAAATGGACCTACAAAACGAGGTGCGAGCTTGGAACCCTTTCCATAATGGATTGGGCTCTTCCGCGGTCGCACTCTCAAAAAGACACGATCACCAACAGAGAACTGGCGGTCAACTCTATGTGCATCTGCATATTTCTTCTGTCTATCTTGAGCTGCCACAAGATGCTCTCTGATGCGTACAACCTGCTGTTCCATGTCCTGAAGCATTTCGGGACCAAGGAGAACTATGTCCTCAAGACGGTCCCAACTCAATGGGGTCCTACAAGGATGACCATATAGTGCCTGAAAGGGAGCCATACCAATAGAGCTATGAAATCCATTGTTGTAGGCAAATTCCACAAGATGCAAATACTCCTCCCAACGTGACTGCTGATCCATCACGTACATACGAAGCATGTCCTCAAGAACCTGATTAACTCTCTTTGTCTATCCATCTGTCTCAGGATGGTAGGCAGAACTGAAGTTTAGCTGTGTTCCTAAGGCACGCTGCAATGATGTCCACAATGCAGATGTGAACACTGGATCTCTGTCGGATATGATTCTCCGTGGAATACCATGCAAGTGGAAAATATCTTCCATGAAGATTCTAGCAACTGATGAAGCTGTGTAAGATGAACGAACTGGGGAAAAATGAGCCACCTTGGTCAATCTGTCAACTGTGACAATGATAGCATCATGACGTCTAGAAGTCATAGGCAATCCCACAATAAAGTCAACGGAAATTATGTCCCACTTCCATTCCAGAATAAGATGAGGCTGTAATAGACCCGCAGGATGCTGATGCTCTGCTTTGACCCTCTGACACTCCAAACATCTAGCTACCAAATCAGCAATATCCCTCTTCATGCCAGCCCAAAAATATAATGCCCGAAGATCTGCATACATTTTCTTAACTCCCGGATGAGCAGAATAGGGAGCTCGATGTGCCTCAGTCATAATTAGAGTCCGAAGACCCTCAACAGAAGGCACGTAAATGCGACCCATATACCTTAGAAGACCATCAGACTCAAGTGAGTACCCTGCAAACTTTCCTTCTAGAGCTCTACCAGACTCAATTTCTGACTTCACTTCCTGATACCAACTATCAGATGGAAGTGCAATGAGGACTTGACTCCTCAAATCTACCTCAAGAGCCACTGCAGAAATCTCATGTCTCCGCTGACTCAAAGCATCTGCAACTACATTTTCCTTGCCTTGAACATATTTGACCTCAAAGTCATATTCGCAAAGGAATTCCATCCATCTTCTCTGCCTAGCATTCAGGTTTGGCTGGGTAAAAATATATTGCAAACTGTGATGGTCACTATGAAGCTCGAATCTATGACCCAACAAGAAGTGTCTCCATCTCACAAGAGCATGAACCACTGTGGCTAATTCCAAGTCATGAGTTGGGTAATTAAGCTCATGGTCCTTGAGCTTACGGGATTCATATGCAATTACACGTCCCTCTTGCATCAAGACGGATCCCAAACCCTCCAAAGAAGCATCTCTGCACACCACAAAATCCTTAGTAGGATCAGGAACCGCCAATATTGGCGCACTAGTCAATTTGTCCTTAAGGGTTTCAAATGCTATCTGACACTGTTCGGACCAAATGAACTTCTTCCCTTTCCTCTGAAGAGAAGTAATAGGATATGCAATCCTAGAAAAACCCTGTACAAACCGCCGATAATAGCCTGCTAACCCCATGAAACTGCGAATCTCTGGAACATTCTTGGGTGCTGGCCAGTCAACTATGGCTTGGATCTTTGAAGGATCCACTGCAATACCTGCACCTGAGATGACATGCCCCAAGTATTTCACCTCTGTTTTGTAAAAATCACACTTAGCCAAATTAGCAAACACCTGATTGTCCCTCAAGCATTGCAATACCTGCCTAAGATGTACCTCATGCTCCTCCATAGATTTTGAGTACACTAGAATATCATTAAGGAACACAAGTACGAACCTATCCAAGTAGGTACGAAAAACTCCATTCATCAGGCTCATAAACACTGATGGTGCATTAGTTAACCCGAATGGCATAACCGTAAACTCATAATGCCCATAGCGAGTACGGAATGCAGTTTTATGAATATCAGCTTCGGCTATTCGCAACTGATGATAGCCAGACTTAAGATCAATTTTTGAGAAGACTTGAGCTCCTTTTATTTGATCAAATAAGTCATCAATTCTCGGCAAGGGATACCGATTCTTGATTGTCACCTTGTTAAGTTGCCTATAATCAATACACAATCGAAGCGAACCATCCTTCTTTTTCACAAATATTACTAGTGCTCCCCAAGGGGAAACACTAGGACGGATGAACCCTTTCTCTAATAGCTCCTCCAACTACAATTTAAGCTCCTGCACTCTCGTGTTAAGCATATATGTGATAGGAGCCCTAGAAGTTAGGCTCTCACCAGAACAAGATCGACTAAAAATCGATGTCATGCTTTGGTGGCATCCCAAGAATTTCACTTGGAAAAACATTAGAATATTCCTTAAGAAGGGGCTAATCATCAAATGAAATCCCTTGACTCTCATCTGAGTCCAAATTATTAACAGACACTGTAAATAGCTAATAACCCTGTATGTAACACCTTTTAATTGCATAGCTGAGATCAAACATAGTGAGATAGGTCTCTAATGCCAATGATCTCCACCCCACTTACCCACATCATTCACAACGACTGTCTTTTATGTCAATAATCAATGATAGCACTATGGAGTTGCATAAACTAAATCCAGTATACCCAAAACCACATCATATGAGCCAAGGGGTAGGATTCGAAGATCCACTATAGTTGTGAGTGCCCCTATTTGCAATTTGCAATCCTGAACTAATGACTCAACTGCAACCTTTGCCCCAGAGGCCAATTCGACCTGCCATTTAATGCCTTGCCTAGCTGCCACCAGTCCACAACGTTCCACCACTAGAGGGGAAATGAAAGAATCTGATGCGCCTGAATCAAAGAGAATAGATATACTAGTACCATTCAACACACCTGAAGTTTCAACTACAGTGCCTTGATGTTCAGCTTGACGGTTCTCTACTGCTGCAAATACCCGATGAGCTCTCCCTGCATCTCCCACTGTTGGCTCAGAAGCAGCTGGTCTCTGACTATATCCTGTAGTACTCCTCTGTGGACACTGTCTCGCTATATGCCCCTGTTGCCCACAGGAGAAGCAACCTATACCACGTCCATACCCTCTAACACCTGATGGTGCACTCGACTGCTCGAAGCTACCCCGAGATGGTGCTGTCTGTGTACTCTGAGCAGGTTGCTCAAAGTGATCATGTCTAACTCGTTGCCAACTACGGTTCCTTCTGCTCTGAGATCTCTCACTCTGCTGTGACTGGGGTTTGAACTGTCTAGATTGAGACTGTTGTTGCTGCTGTGGACCTCCCTTAGAAGGTGCCCAAAAATTTCTAGAAGTCCCTGATGTTTGAGGTTGCCCACCTCGAGAACCAACACCTGTAATTGGAGCACTACCTATCTGTACTCCCGTGTGCCCTCCTAAAGCCATAGCTAAATTTTCTTCCACAAGGCGGGCTTTCTCAACTGCCACCTCCATCGTCTTCGGCTTGAAGACGCGAACACCACCGCTGATACGGGCATTTAAGCCCCTGACAAAATGTTGCACTAGCATGGCCTCATCATCTCCAATACCCGCATACTGCTTGAGCTCGTAGAAACGACACTCATATTGTTCCACGGTCAAAGTCATCTATCTCAACATGAGAAATCCGCCAGGCCGCACGCCGCTTCCAAAGGACTTGGATGAATCCCAGCTCTAACCTCTCCAAACAACTCCTGGCAACCATACCGGGATGTCAATGTGCACTGATTCCTCTGTTCGGCAGCAAACTCTATGTACACATGACTAGCACCTAGCCCTAGTGTTATTGCCATAGGGATGCATCACAAAGCATCTATCCAAATCGATCAACCAAGTCTCTGCCTCTAGACCCCCACCAGATCCATCAAAAGTAGGGGGTCGTGCTCTCAATAGATCCCTCATATGACCTGCCACTACTGCCTCCTGCCCAGCTGTGTTTTCCCCACGTCTAGGGGATCTCTCTCTTTCCATTCACTGCCTTCAACTCCACGAGCTGAAGATCTAATCACTAAACTCCTTCGTTTAACAATGCTGAACTCCGACCACCCATACCAGTTGCCTAGATTCTAATTCACCCCACCCTCCTATCGGATTTGCTTTAACTCAAGTTCCTCACGCTCACCCATGTGAGCTCTGGCGATGGATTATGGCTTATCGGCTCCATAGCCACCACCAGCCTCCCTTCGGCCATGTCCTCTACTCCCAGTATATCCTACAATTGTTGAGTTAGTGTCAGAGAGTTACTTTTCTGTGTCAATTTGACCTTAACTTCACTCAGTACCCAGTAAAACTCGCCTCGGCCTGCCACCTCGACGCGAAACCCTCCCAAAGGAGCAACTGGCCCACACAATTTTTAAACATAAAGTAAAGGTACTATATTATCAATTTCAACTAACATAATTACAATTACATAATACATGTTAAACTCCAAAGTCCTTTGGGGTACACGTAGAGACATTACGTTATCTACTCATTAACAAACCTAACTAATATTCAACATTCATTCCAAGAATATGTGTTCTCATATAAAGGTGATAAACACAAAGCATCAAATAATGATGAACCACATACGCTATACAAGATCACATAACCAATAAAGCATGGAAACAAAGAGAACCTAACTTACTCAACTTAACAACATCAAATATATTTATAATTGCATCAGTGAATAATGTTTTAAATTACAAAGTGCGATATAATAATACATCAAGATACAATCTAAATACCAGTGACCAATTATACAAGTTACAAAATACATTATCCCATCACATGGGTGAATTACAATACAAATTACATGATAAGAATAAAGTACAAATGTATACATCAGATGGTACAAAAATCTGGTACAAACTGCCACCACAATCTCTGCACTGAAGGTTTGAATGTAGCATGGGAAACCCAACGGGGTGCGAAGCACGTTCCACCCGACCACCCCCGTGCTAGGAGTAGTTAAGAAAGGATTCCCGACCAAGACATCAACAGTTACACACATGACTCAACACCAAACATGGAAAAGAATTTATACACAAAGGAAATGTGACATCATAAGTCAACTACATAACATGACAACACTTAACTACAAATCAAACAATGAAATTACTTCCAGAGGTTTTCAAATAAAATAACCAAGGGGAAACGCTAGAGGAGAGTGTCATCGCATGGACTTCATGGATTATCCTGACATCCTAACACAAGATGCCGCCTCCATCTATGGTTATCCTGACTGCCTATTTCAAGGCGCCGCCCCATAGGGTGACTCATGCGGAATCGTGCATTACTCGTGGAAACGAGATCACGATTTTTCCAACCACGGCCTTCTCGAACACCTTTAGTCTATGATAGCCCTAACAGGTGAGCGAGGTATTTATTATTTTCTTTTAGTGTTTAACTACCCATCCCATAATTATTTAGTTAGGTTTTCACTTTTTACCCTAACTCTACTGTGGGTTATCCTGACAGCCCCTTTGTGCGCCGGCGCCCACATAGAGCCACTCTCCTTAGAATTTCCTAACATACAACAAACATGAGGGCTTGAACTCTCAAGTTCACAACACACAAGGTAGCGACTTGCGAGGTAAAAACCATCTCGCCAAACTCTTACAAAATGATAGCTTAACAAAAGAATAAGACTCAATTACGTCCACAAGGAGAGTAGAACTAAAAACCTTAACTAATTACACTAAATCTCATAACCTCTGGAAGTTCAACGACAACCCTATAACCCATAAATAAACTCAAGTTAACTCTACACAAAAAAAATCTCAATAAAGGACATCATAAAATAACTTACTGTTTATTCAATATCAAGGGATGATTTGATAACATAAACCCTAAAATCAAACAATCATCTTCGTACGTAAGAGTTTCTGTTTCAAAAATTCAACCAATAATTTCCTCAATTAACTTTGCTAATAAATGACAATTAAATAAGTTTAAATAATCTTTTAATTCAAATATCTCCCAAAGGAAAATATATAATCATATTTAGTCTATCAGCTACATTATAATATCCCCAATTAAAAAAAAACATGTTTATTTATTTATATATATATATATATATTCTTTTATATATATACATATATATCAAAAATCAAATCTAATTAATTTCCAAAAAATTCGAATAACAAATTAAAATAAATTATAAAAACTTTATTTCATTTTTTTTTTAAATAACAAATAAAATAAAAATATAAAAAAAACTTTTTAAAAGTTATGAGGCAGCCCTGGAACTGCGTGCCTCCCATAGAGGAGGACGCAGTCCCAAGGACTGCGTACAACAGTCTACGGACTGCTGTACAGCAGTCCTTAGACTGCTGTGCGCGGCCCACTAGGGGCTGCGCAGGGATGGGGTACGGCTACAGCCGTCCCCTCCCACACCAATAATAATTTTTTTTTTTAATTTAAATTTAAATTTTTTTTATTACATATACTTTTAAACAGAACCAATATATATTATTTTATATAAAATTCTGACGAATTTCTGAAGTACGGAAGTTCGTCAGATTTTATATATGTGTATAATAATTTTTTTTAAAAGAATATAGGCAGGGAACATCATATAACATATATATATTTTTTCAGACAATTACACAGGGAAATTATTTAATTTAAAATCAGCGTACAGAGAATTTTTCCAGCAAGATAATAAAAAACAAAAATATATACAGAGTAATTTTAAATTTCAAAATGAATTTATTGGTTCTCAGTTTTCATTATACAGATTTTTTTTAAAAATTTCTCATGTTTAACAATGGGGTTTTGAAATAAAATTGCACAGAGTTTTTTTTTGTTTTCTATTGTTTTTTTTCACAGAGTTTCAAACAGGTTCTAAAAAAATAAGAAAATATATTTTACAGAAGTAACAGAGAAGAGAAACTCCTACAGGAAGAAACTGACAATCTTTCAAAGAATGTAGGAATTTAAAACAAGGTAAAGAAATAAAAGAAAGGAACCTGTTTTCTGTAGGTTGTAGAAATAAGAGCTGCACCAAAACTGCCACAGAACCCTTCAGCCGTGAAGCTTTTCCAAATTTCCAAAGGAAATCCCTGCAGCCTCTTTCCAGCCGTGAAGCTTTTCCAAAGGAAATCCCTGCAGCCTCTTCCAAATTTTTCAAACAAAACACCCAAAATCACACCAATTAACACAGTAATCCCAAAAGAAGAACCTCCATTTCCCTCCTACAGCCCAAAGATTTTTCCCGAGAGCCCTTTCTATTTTCCCATGCCTGTTTTTCTTCCGGGCATCAATTTCCCCAACCAAACACATTAATTTTCCACTACTTCCCGTACAACTCCCCATAAAAGAAAATTTAATAATTTTATTTTTATATTTTATTTTATTTTATTTTATTTATTTTTATTTATTTATATTTTATTTTATTTATTTATATTTTATTTTATTAACATTGTAACCTGATACACTATTTAATTAACCCAATAAAATAAAATAGCAACATTTAACATTCAACCATCAATCAAACACGTATATTTTATTTTATTTTATTTATACTTATATTTTATTTAACTTTCAAATAATCATAATAACATAGTTAACTTCCACAACTCTTTACAAAATTAATTAAATCATAACCAACAAAATTTTAATTAAATTACATCTAAACATAATCCAACGCCAATACATTCACATTCAAAAATAAATAAAACAAAGACAATCAAGGACTCACAGTAGACGGACTTGGGACGGGAATTCTTTCCTAACCACTCCTTTTTTCAACATCAATCCCATTGGGTTTATTTTGATGCTCGCCCTGTCCTGCCGAAGCAGGTGGAATCGAGACTTAGTACCTGCATCCTGCATAAAACAAATGTCGTGAAACATATAAATCTCCATAGAAAACACACCGTGAAAGGAAATCGCAGGATGATAGGGCACTTGCAAGCAAGTGATGTCACTCTGTCCTTTCACCAAGACTCACAAATAAACACACCAAACAATATAACAGCATAAACTCACAACATCAATGTATACATATTATTAAAAGCACCACAAAAATCATATAACATAATCACCATTAATAAGTATCATCTAACATCATATGTAAAATCTAATGCAACCAAACAACCAAGCCATAAATCCATGCACAACCAAAATGGTGAACTGATCACCCACACAACCAAGTACAAGATCTGTCCAAAAGAGTAACAACAACACGAGGGGTATCACATCCTCCCCCCCTAGGATATGGATTACTCCTGGAAGCCACTAAATAAGTATGGATAGGCCTCTCTAATGAGGGATGCATCCTCCCATGTCGCTGAAGTATCATCGTTTGGGTCCCACTGGACCCGCACCTGCTCAATATCTCTGCCCCTGAGGGCGAGTCTCCAATGCTATAGCACGGCCATGGGCTCGAGTGCTAGCTGTCCGTCCTCGACCTGAAGAGCATTCCAATCAAGTACGTGAGTAACATCGGGAAAGTATGGTCTAAGTACAGAAACGTGAAAAACATCGTGAATCCATGACAGGCTGGGTGGCAAAGCTAGGCGATAAGCAACGGGGCCGATTCTCTCCAAGACTTCAAATGGACCTACAAAATGAGGTGTGAGCTTGGAACCCTTTCCATAATGGATTGGGCTCTTCCGCGGTCGCACTCTAAAAAAGACACGATCAACAACAGAGAACTGGCGGTCAACTCTATGTGCATTTGCATATTTCTTCTGTCTGTCTTGAGCTGCCACAAGATGCTCTCTGATGCGTACAACCTACTGTTCCATGACCTGAAGCATTTCGGGACCAAGGAGAACTCTGTCCTCAAGACGGTCCCAACTCAATGGGGTCCTACAAGGATGACCATATAGTTCCTGGAAGGGAGCCATACCAATAGAGCTGTGAAATCCATTGTTGTAGGCAAATTCCACAAGATGAAAATACTCCTCCCAACGTGACTGCTGATCCATCATGTACATACGAAGCATGTCCTCAAGAACCTGATTAACTCTCTCTGTCTATCCATCTGTCTCAGGATGGTAGGCAGAACTGAAGTTTAGCTGTGTTCCTAAGGCACGCTGCAATGATGTCCACAATGCAGATGTGAACACTGGATCTCTGTCGGATATGATTCTCCCTGGAATACCATGCAAGTGGACAATATCTTCCATGAAGATTCTAGCAACTGATGAAGCTATGTAAGATGAATGAACTGAGGAAAAGTGAGCCACCTTGGTCAATCTGTCAACTGTGACCATGATAGCATCATGACGTCTAGTAGTCATAGGCAATCCCACAATAAAGTCAACAAAAATTATGTCCCACTTCCATTCCGGAATGAGATGAGGCTGTAATAGACCTGCAGGATGTTGATGCTCTGCTTTGACCCTCTGACACTCCAAACATCTAGCTACCAAATCAGCAATATCCCTCTTCATGCCAGCCCAAAAATATAATGCCCGAAGATCTGCATACATTTTCTTAACTCCCGGATGAGCAGAATAGGGAGCTCGATGTGCCTAAGTCATAATTAGAGTCCGAAGACCCTCAACAGAAGGCACGTAAATGCGACCCATATACCTTAGAAGACCATCAGACTCAAGTGAGTACCCTGCAAACTTTCCTTCTAGAGCTCTACCAGACTCAATTTCTGACTTCACTTCCTGATACCAACTATCAGATGGAAGTGCAATGAGGACTTGACTCCTCAAACCTACCTCAAGAGCCACTGCAGAAATCTCATGTCTCCGCCGACTCAAAGCATCTGCAACTACATTTTCCTTGCCTTGAACATATTTGACCTCAAAGTCATATTCGCAAAGGAATTCCATCCATCTTCTCTGCCTAGCATTCAGGTTTGGCAGGGTAAAAATATATTGCAAACTGCGATGGTCACTATGAAGCTCGAACCTATGACCCAACAAGAAGTGTCTCCATCTCACAAGAGCATGAACCACTGCGGCTAACTCCAAGTCATGAGTTGGGTAATTAAGCTCATGGTCCTTGAGCTTACGGGATTCATATGCAATTACACGTCCCTCTTGCATCAAGACGGATCCCAAACCCTCCAAAGAAGCATCTGTGCACACCACAAAATCCTTAGTAGGATCTGGAACCGCCAATATTGGCGCACTAGTCAATTTGTCCTTAAGGGTTTCAAATGCTGTCTGACACTGTTCGGACCAAATGAACTTCTTCCCTTTCCTCTGAAGAGAAGTAATAGGATATGCAATCCTAGAAAAACCCTGTACAAACCGCCGATAATAGCCTGCTAACCCCATGAAACTGCGAATCTCTGGAACATTCTTGGGTGCTGGCCAATCAACTATGGCTTGGATCTTTGAAGGATCCACTGCAATACCTGCACTTGAGATGACATGCCCCAAGTATTTTACCTCTGTTTTGTAAAAATCACACTTAGCCAAATTAGCAAACAACTGATTGTCCCTCAAGCATTGCAATACCTGCCTAAGATGTACCTCGTGCTCCTCCATAGATTTTGAGTACACTAGAATATCATCAAGGAACACAAGTACGAACCTATCCAAGTAGGTACGAAAAACTCCATTCATCAGGCTCATAAACACTGATGGTGCATTAGTTAACCCGAATGGCATAACCGTAAATTCATAATGCCCATAGCGAGTACGGAATGTAGTTTTATGAATATCGGCTTCGGCTATTCACAACTGATGATAGCCAGACTTAAGATCAATTTTTGAGAAGACTTGAGCTCCTTTTATTTGATCAAATAAGTCATCAATTCTCGGCAAGGGATACCGATTCTTGATTGTCACCTTGTTAAGTTGCCTATAATCAATACACAATCGAAGCGAACCGTCCTTCTTTTTCACAAATATAACTGGTGCTCCCCAAGGGGAAACACTAGGACGGATGAACCCTTTCTCTAATAGCTCCTCCAACTGTAATTTAAGCTCCTGCAATTCCTGTGTTGTCATATGATATGGAGCCCTAGAAATAGGCTCAGCTCCAGGAACAAGATCGATTCTAAAGTCGATGTCACGCTTAGGTGGCATCCCAGGAATTTCACTAGGAAAGACATCAGAATATTCCTTAAGAAGGGGGTAATCATCCAATGAAATTCCTTGACTCTCATCAGAGTCCAAATCATTAACTGACACAACAAATAACTGACAACCCTGTCTAAAGCACCTTTTCAATTGCATAGCTGAGATTAAGCGTAATGAGATAGGTCTCTGAATGCCAATGATCTCCACCTCACTACCCACATCATCTACACAATGCACTACCTTATGCCGACAATCAATCATAGCACGGTGAGCGTACAACCAATCCATACCCAAAACCACATCATATGAGCCGGTAGGATTCAAAGATCCACCATAGTTGTGAGTGCCCCTATTTGCAATTTGCAACCCTGAACTAATCACTCAACTGCAACCTTTGCCCCGGAGGCCAATTCGACCTGCCATTTAATACCTTGCCTAGCTGCCACCAGTCCACAACGTTCCACCACTAAAGGGGAAATGAAAGAATCTGATGCGCCTGAATCAAAGAGAATAGATATACCAGTACCATTCAACACACCTGAAGATTCAACTACAGTGCCTTGATGTTTAGCTTGACGGTTCTCTACTGCTGCAAATACCCGATGAGCTATCCCTGCATCTCCCACTGTTGGCTCAGAAGCAGTTGGTCTCTGACTATATCCTGTAGTACTCCTCTGTGGAAACTATCTCACTATATGCCCCTGTTGCCCACAAGAGAAGCAACCTGTACCACGTCCATACCCTCTAACACCTGATGGTGCACTCGACTGCTGGAAGCTACCCCGAGATGGTGCTGTCTATGTACTCTGAGCAGGTTGCTCAAAGCGATCCTGTCTAACTCGTTGCCAACTACGGTTCCTTCTGCTCTGAGATCTATCACTCTGCTGTGACTGGGGTTTGAACTGCCTAGACTGAGACTGTTGTTGCTGCTGTGGACCACCCTTAGAAGGTGCCCGAAAATTTCTAGAAGTCCCTGATGTTTGAGGTTGCCCACCTCGAGAACCAACACTTGTAATCAGAGCACTACCTATCTGTACTCCCGTGTGCCCTCCTAAAGCCATAGCTAAATTTTCTTCCACAAGGCGGGCTTTCTCAACTGCCACCTCCATCGTCTTCGGCTCGAAGACACAAACACCACCGCTGATACGGGAATTTAAACCCCTGACAAAATGTTGCACTAGCATAGCCTCATCATCTCCAATACCCGCATATTGCTTGAGCTCGTAGAAACGACGCTCATATTGTTCCACGGTCAAAGTCATCTGTCTCAATTCATGAAACTCGTCAGCTCTACGCTACCTCCAGTGATCGGATAGAAATCAGGCTCTGAACCTCTCCAAAAACAACTCCCAAGTAACCATACTGATGTCAATGTGCAATTTCTGCTCCTCTAGCCTCCACCAAGTGGAAGCAAACCCTCTGAGGTGCATGATAGCACACCTAGCCCTAGTGTTACTGCCGTAAGGATGCATTGCAAAGCATCTATCCAAATCGATCAACCAAGTCTCTGCCTCAAGACCCCCACCAGATCCATCAAAAGTAGGGGGTCGTGCCCTCAATAGATCCCTCATATGACCTGCCACTACTGCCTCCTGCTCAGCTGTGTTTTCCCCACGTCTAGGAGATCTCTCCCTTTCCCTATCCAATCTCTGTTCCTCATCCTGCCTAGGGCCAAGACGACCCAACAACTCCTCTAACAAATGCTGCAACTGACCACCTATACCAGGTTGCTCTAGATTCTGACCACCACCTCCTATCGGATTGCTTTGGGAACTTTGAAGTTCCTCACGCTCTGACCCATGTGAGCTCGGAAGTGATGGACTATGGCGATTGGCCCCACGGCCACCACCTCGGCCTCCTCTTCGGCCACGTCCTCTACCCCCAGGCATGATCCTGCACAACAATTGAGTTATGTCAGATCAAGAGTTACGCCAGGTTGCCTAATGGACTCAACTACCTAAAGTACCCAGTGTTTGCAAACCTGGCTCTGATACCAAGTTGTAACACCCCGACACGCAAACCCCAAAGGACAACTATCTACACAATAATATTTTTTTTTAAAACATAAAGTAAAAGTACTATGTTATCAATTTCAACTAACATAATTACAATTACATCATATATATTAAACTCCTAAGTCCTTTGGGGTACACGTAGAGACATTACGTTATCTACCCATTAACAAACTAAACTAATGTCCAACATTCATTCCAAGGATATGTGCTCTCATATGAAAGTGATAAACACAAAGCATCAAATAATGATGAACCACATACGCTATACAAGATCACATAACCAATAAAACATGGAAACAAAGAGAAACTAACTTACTCAACTTAACAACATCAAATATATTTATAATTGCATCAGTGAATAATGTTTTAAATTGCAAGGTGAGATATAATAATACATCAAGATACAATCTAAATACCAGTGACCAATTATACAAGTTACAAAATACATTATCCCAACACATGGGCATGTTACAATACAATTTACATGATATGAATAAAGTATAAATGTATACATCAGATGGTACATAAATCTGGTACGAACTGTCACCACAATCTCTGCACTGAAGGTATGACTGAAGCATGGGAAACCCAACGGGGTGCAAAGCACGTTCCACCCGACCACCCCCATGCTAGGAGTAGTTAAGAAAGGATTCCCGACCAAGACGTCAACAGTTACACACATGACTCAACACCAAACATGGAAAAGAATTTATACACAAAGGAAATGTGACATCATAAGTCAACTACATAACATGACAACACTTAACTACAAATCAAACAATGAAATTACTTCTAGAGGATTCCAAATAAAACAACTAAGGGGAAACGCTAGAGGAGAGTGTCATCGCATGGCCTTCATGGATTATCCTGACATCCTAACACGAGGTGCCACCTCCATCTATGGTTATCCTGACTGCCTATTTCAAGGCACCGCCCCATAGGGTGACTCATGCGGAATCGTGCATTACTCGTGGAAACGAGATCACGATTTTGCCAACCACGGCCTTCTCGAACACCTTTAGTCTTTGATAGCCCTAACAGGTGAGCGAGGTATTTATTATTTTCTTTTAGTGTTTAACTACCCATCCCCTAATTATTTAGTTAGGTTTTCACTTTTTACCCTAACTCTACTGTGGGTTATCCTGACAGCCCCTTTGTGCACCGGCGCCCACATAGAGCCACTCTCCTTAGAATTTCCTAACATACAACAAACATAAGGGCTTAAACCCTCAAGTTCACAACACACAAGGTAGCGACTTGCGAGGTAAAAACCATCTCACCAAACTCTTACAAAATGATAGCTTAACAAAAGAATAAGACTCAATTACGTCCACAAGGAGAGTAGAACTAAAAACCTTAACTAATTACACTAAATCTCATAACCTCTGGAAGTTCAACGACAACCCTATAACCCATAAATAAACTCAAGTTAACTCTACACAAAAAATCTCAATAAAGGACATCATAAAATAACTTACTGTTTATTCAATATCAA
>VDFB02230897.1:0-29580 GCA_007258455.2 Sequoia sempervirens | reverse complement strand
ATTCCTATACTAGAACCTCTTGTTTAGAAGGTCCAAATCCTTAATCTATTTGTTGGTGCAAGAAGGATCGTTCTGAAGTCATCCCACATTTTTACGGATCTTAGTAGAGATGAGAAGTATGCCATGGGAGTTTCATGGGTATTGATGCTTGGATGACCCGAGAAGTGAGTGCATTGTAAGGGGGAGCCTGTGTGGTCAAACATCTAATCATCCACTAAGAGTAGGCGTAGTTGGATTTATCCAAGTGGGAATTCAACAAATATTTCCTTTTTATCCGTAGGGTTGTGCATGTTCTTGGAATCAAAACACTTTTCTTGGATCTTAAACATTGGAAAACAAACATTCAAACATGATCATCAAATTTCAAACCCTTTAGGAAGTAAATACCTTTTGACAAAATCCAAGTGTTATTGCTTGCCCTAGGGATTCTATCCTTAGAGGCTTCTAAGAATTTGAATTTATATCTCCATTTTCTCACTAAATTCAACAATAGGGAACTTTTGCCTTAATTTCCTTGATTTCCACATAATGGACCTTGTGGGATGAGAAGAAATTGGGACATTGGACATTTAGTTTGAAAACCTAATCAATAATTTTTTGTGGTAAAAAGAACTCACTAAGAAAAGAAAAGGAAACAATTGGACCCACACATGTGCTCTTCCAAATGATTTCCCAAAAGATCAAAATTAGAAAACCAAAGTCCAAAGGTCTTAGTCAAAAAGCTCACAAGAAAAGGTTGTCTATGCTTTATGAGTTTAGAGAAAGATTGACCTTCAACTTTTACAAACGTGCATCAAGGAACAATCCAAATTTGTATTCATTTTACTATTGTCAAAATCCAAGTCTCTTTCAAAGGTTTGAGTATCTCACATAGGAACTATTAGCATGTTCTTTAACACCTTGGTCTAGTAAACAAAGTCTCTCTAAGTCTCTTAGGATCAAAATCAAAACTTTCATTCATCCTTCAAACATAAAATCAAAATCACCTCACCAACAACTCTCGGAAATCTTGAAAAAATCCTCTATGCTAAAATTTGGGCAAATCCTCTTGAAATAAAAAAATCAAAACAAATCCAAATCATCTTGTTTAACTATGTGTGTGTAAATGAATCCTTCTTTGCACACTTAGTCAAATTATCATCTTGTGGACAAGTTCACTCTAAGACAATATCCAACCTCTTAGAGTTTATGAGTTCATTATCCCCAATCAAAATCAAAATAAAATAAAACCAATCCAAAATAAAAAAATCCAAAATCAAATCAAACAATCAATCCGAAAGTCCTAAAGTGTAGCATCCTCCTCAAGGTTTCCTAAGAGTTACAATCGTTCACCAATCATTCATATCTCATCATCTCATCACCATCCTTTTGATCCTTAATATCTTAAACTTTCTTTTTGCACCTAAAGATTAGATCAATCCAAAGAATTAGAGGTTCATCTCTTACATTCTTGAAAATTGATCCCTATTTTATGGTTCAAACTAGGTCTCAACACAAGAAGAACATGGAAACGAACAAAGAAACATCAACTTCAAGTGACCCAAGCCAAACCATTTCTGAAATCAATCCCGTTGGGTCTAGCAATCCCACGCTCAATCTTCCTCTATAATCACAAAATCCTCAAGAGGAAGGTCAAGTGGAAGACGTCACCAATAATGTCTTAGGAATGACAAGACGAAATCATTGAAATGGTTCAAAATCTTGAAACTCACAGAATTGTCAATACCATGATGAGACTCAATCCCTCCAAATACATGCTTGAATTAGCTAAAGAAGGGGCTAAACTCCCTTTTGATTATGATGTAAGCACTATTTTGGAGAAGTCTCTTGGGATCATGCCTCCAATTTCATCCACACCCCCAATCTCATCCACACTTCCATTTCAAAACATTACTCAAAGCATCCCACAAATCACATCATCCATTGCTCCAACTCAACCAATTGTTAACAAGGGGAGCTCATTACTCCATGCATTACAAACACACCCCCTTGTGAACAACCAAGATTTGGATGTGAACACCATCTTGGGTCAATCTGTCCCATTGAATTCGTTACACCCACATGTTCCGCTCACCTTTCAAGACCCCAATGACCCAGCATCATCTTGTCACACAACGTCGACATATCCTCTCAACACACAAACCTCTCTCCCTATGACTTCACACGGAGGAGGTGGGTTATTTGGACCAGGGGGCATCTTTGACCCTTCATCTTCATCATTTCCTCAAGGGAGTACACCACCTATTTTTCCACCACTTCCATCTTTTCCATTAACATCCAAACCACTTTTTCCATTAACATCCTGTTATGAAATAACTTGCACAATAGAAGAATATGATATGAAATATGCTGCAAATACTTGATAATAACTGAGAATAACAAGCCACTTCGAGGGGGAAAACCTCCAAATATCTCTAATGAGAACACACTTCACACTTGATGATGAAATAAGACCTACAACTCCTATATATACCTATCTATGCTAACGAGTATCACCAAGGTCACTTAGGACACACCTATATAAGACTTAGGGCCGACCTAAACAACTAAATAACAATATACTAATGATAATATGATTCTAATAGAGAGTTAAGATAGCCACAGTTTTAATTATTCATAACCCAATGTACACTAATATTAAGGGCGAGCATGCCCCCCTTCGTGAGAAGCATTGTCCCTCAATGCTAATCAATCTTGGATTCTTTTGAATGAACTCCTCATCCTCCCACATGTTGCATCTTCACTAGAAAAATATCTTTAATGGACCCGACGACGAAAGAGGAAACCAATGACCTTTATCGAAAGAAGTTTTGATGCGGATGAATCCTGATAGGTTGAGGTTCCTGGATGATCTGGATGAATCCGCCGGATGATGCGCCGGATGACGCGCGGACGGAGCGCGGAGTCTGACGCGATGAGCGCTGATGAGCGCGCGCCGATGCTGATGCGCGCGCGCGCGCGCGCGCGCGTTTCTTCTTCTTCTTCTTCTTCTTCTAGTTCTTGGCTACTTGAAACCTCCTTTCTTGGTTCATTCATAAAGGCGCTTAACAAGCTTCGTATGATTGATATATCCATCTTAATTGAGGAAATGTCTTCCTTGAACTTATTTATTTCCTCATTATGAGTAATATCCTTGATTGTTTCACCATCCTTATCAGAAGTCTTCCTCGGAGTGACAACATTCTTTTTACCCCTTGTTGCAGGCCCCGTCATGATGGAAACCACTAATGTTGAAATAAATCACACAAATGAAACTTAAAATCTCTCAAATTTTTACTGTAATCTCCTTTATTATGTCTTCAAAAACCCAATAAAAATTAGACTCCAATTCAACAATATGTGCGAGATATGTAGATTCCAAAAAAATAGTGTAGAAAACCTAATTCTGCAATAATTCGCTTAATTATACTCCAATTCTTCTAAAATCTGGACTGTAGCTTCTTCAATATGTTCTTCAAAAACCCTTTAAAAATTAGAAAAAAATTCACCAAAATCTGAAAGATATGCTCTTCCCAAAATAGCCTCCAAAATTGAGAAAAACCTTGCCTCTATGGTGCCAAGATCATGCTCTGATACCACTTGTTATGAAATAACTTGCACAATAGAAGAATATGATATGAAATATGCTGAAAATACTTGATAGTAACTGAGAATAACAAGCCACTTCGAGGGGGCAAACCTCCAAATATCTCTAATGAGAACACACTTCACACTTGATGATGAAATAAGACTCACAACCTCCTATATATACCTATCTATGCCAAGGATATCACCAAGGCCGACTTAGACACACCTATATAAGACTTAGGCCGACCTAAACAACTAAATAACAATATACTAATGATAATATGACTTAATAGAGAGTTAAGATAGTCACAAGCTGACTATTCATAACCCAATGTACACTAATATTAAGGGCGTAGCACATCCAAACCACCTCTTGGTTTGGGGTTACCTCCTTTACCACCACTCAATCAAAGTAAAAAAAACCCCCGATCATCAATCAAAACATCATGTCGAATCCTCTGATCTCGCCATTGATATCACAACAATAGATGGAAACCATCCAAGCAACCCAAGCAATTATGACACCATCCATAAACATGGTCTCTCAAGGACCAAGCATATCAATTGCACCATCCACTACACAAATCCCCACCATCAATACAATGATACCTCTCATTACAACAACAAACTATTGGCTTTCAGTTGTTTATCATGTTTGTCCTTGATGACAAAACTGGTTACATGGTTGAAGTTTAGCTTTCACATACTGAACATGTTTCAGCTTCTGATTGGTTGATATATGCTATATAGTTATAGGTCTTTGATTCAGATCTTTGGCTAACAATGTTTATTACTTGTGTTTTATTAGTTTGATTCCTCAAAGACTACATGCCACAGTGATTTCCATAGGTATATTTAGCAGGTATATTCAGGTTGTCTTTGAATAATATATTAGTGCATTATTAATCTCCTTTTATTGCACTACTGTATTATTTTTAAGGCATTTTACTTTGATATTAAGGTGGTTTTCATGTTTACATTATAAAATTAAAAAGGTCCATAGACCTTGTCATCTCCATCTAATATGATATTGAGACTTTGAATATTTCATTATTTGCATCATATTTAATTTTAAAAGATTCTAAAGCCTCTACAATAAAAGGCTAACTTCAAAATTGGAAGTGTTTTATATTTTCATCATATGAGACATCGGGCATATTTATATGGTTTATATTGTGCACTTGCATATGGAATTATATCAGTCTTATTGAAATTTATAGGAAGATGACTTTATTAAAAAATCACATGGCTGTGACGAAGTTATCAACAAACTATTGAGTTCATTTTTCAAGTGGTAACATGTGTTATCGACTTCATTCATTAGATGACAAGGTAGTGCAAGGTATTATGATTGTATTTGACTATGAATGTTATTGTTTGTTGTTTTGAAAGTCATCGATTGTTGAATTGGTGACTTGGAATTGGAAGCATATGTTTGGTTATGATGTGGCAATAATGTGTGTTGGCATCCGTGGCAGAAGACTTTGACATTAGATTCAAAATCATATGATGTCTAATTAAATCATGCGTATTATTGAGTTTTTGTTACTAGACTTCAAAGCATCATTGTTTTTGATAAATTCTTCGAAAGACTCAAATAAAAAGCTAGGGGAAACTTATTATGCATTATGTATAGTTCTGGAACCCTAGCAACTGCTATATGTTTTCTAATTTGCAGATCGACACTCTGAAAGAATTTGTGTGTAAAGGATGGTTCGATGTATTGGAACTTTGATTAATATTGAACATTGACTGTAAGCTATTAAGAGCTCAAATGTGGAAGTTAGTCAGTGGAGATTCAGTTGCAACCAGTTGGGTCATTGGGGAACTTCTTGACAGGTCATCATGTTTCTCATTCAATTTCTTCCACCATATATTTGCAAATTTTATTTAATATGGGCTTTGGATTAGTTGGTTAAAGAGAAGGTTAATGATGTTGGCTTTGTGAATAATTTTTTGATAATTTTTTTGTTAAGGAATATGTTTGAAGAGGTTGGTTAACAATCCTGTAGGGTTTCTGATGATTCTTCTCTTGGGTTATGACTGAAATATACTTATCTTGTTTTTAGCTACAAAATTGGTAAAAGGGTTTATTATTCAAAAACCCTAACTCGAGATGGTTTTTATAGTTACAAAAATTGTATGCAAAGATTATGTACCTTTTTTTAAAAAGGGGTTATTGGTTTTTTTTTAGATGATGTATTGGTGAAGAGAAGAGGAGATTTTCATGAGTACTTCTTAAGTGATTATTTTGATACAGAAAGTTGTTCTATATTGAAAATCTGTTTATTAATTGAGAAGATGTTGATACACAACATTCTTCAATGAACTTGATGAGGATATTCATAGTCTTCTATTGTGATTCTAGGGTTGCAAAAATTGCACTTCTAGGGTTCTTATAGAATGCTATAATTTGTTGCTTTGTAAAGGAGTTGGTTCTCCTGTATCTCATGAAGTTGGTGCTTTTGATTTTTGTAGAGTTGGTGCTCCTGTATTTTGTGGAGTTGGTGCTCCTAAATGTAAAAGAGTTGGTGCTCTAAGTGAATAAAGGAAAGATTTTTCGAGTGGTTTTCTATTCCCCAAGAGGGTTTTTTCACTCAAGACAAATTTTAGTGTTATGTGATGATTTTATATGTGTGATATTTTTCTTATCAGTCTGATTTTAATGTGTTATCAAATGTACAATTATTAGTCTTTCGTATTTTTCAATGTTATGCCACATTTCATATCAATCTTTCATATCTGTTAATGCACATTTCATGCATAAAAGGTTTTGTTTTAAAATGATCTATGATACATGTGAAAGTGTTAAGTTTTTCCTCTGTTAATGTTTCATGTTTAATTCATGGTTCATGCACACATCAAATTTGTTCTTTGAATTGTCATTTGGTGTTTTGTTTTAAAAGTCAAGTTTGCTTCACATATTTTCATCTATCCTCTTTGTTCAAAAGAAAACTTACAAGCTTGATTTTGAAAAAAATGTGACTTTCATAAATCACTTATTCACCCCCCCTCTCAGTGATTTTAGTCTTCCAACACAAACACCATTTTGAATCCACCACCATCTCCAAAATCAAACACGACAAATCCATATAGCATCACGTTGCAAGCAACTTAATAGGCTGCTTATTAAAAGGCACTTCAACAAATTCAAAATCAGCAAGATTCCCAAGCTACTCAACAAGCACAAGCAACTCAAGCTGCATAGCAAGCACAACAAGCACAACAGGCATAGCAGGTTGCTCAAGCCCAAGCCTTATTACAACAACAGTAAGCCACCGAAGCTATGCAAGCAGCTCAAGCCAGTCAAGCCGCACAAGCTGCCCAACAAGTGCAAGCTTAAGTGAAAGCTGAAGCTCAGGTGCAAGCCCAATACCAAGCTCAACAAGTGCAAGTGCAAGCTCTAGCTCAGGCGCAAGCCCAATACCAAGCTCAGAAAGCGCAAGCAAAAGCTCAATATCAGGCCCAATTACAAGCAACCCAACAACAAGCATATTAGCAAGCCTTGCAATAGTACCAAGCCCAACAACAAGCGTTGTTGGCACAAAAACAACATGACCAACAACAAGCATTGTTGGAACAACAACAACAAGACCAACAACAAGTGTTGTTGGCATAGCAAAAATAAGACCAACAACAAGCATTGTTGGCACAACAACAAATACATGCATATCAACAAGCCTTGATCACGCAGCAAAGATTGCAATAGATTCCCACCAATACACCCATCACTCAAATGCCTCGAAACACATTCTCTCCACCCCCTGATCTACAAGACAATGTAAAAACAAAAATCAAACTGCTCTCGCATCAAGTGCCTAATCTCCAATCAGGGAAAACAACAAAGACACCAAGAAATTTGTGTCCCTATCCATTTGACAAGAGCCTTGCGATTGTACCGTTCCCTAAGGGGTTTGAAATCCCTAAGATTGAAAAATACTGTGGGACAGGAAAAATTGAAGATCACGTTAGGGAATTCCAAGTACATTTCATGGAGGTCACATATGATATGTATTTGATGCGGCTATTTATTCGAAGCTTGGCTGGTCCTGCCATGGAGTGGTTCTCTCACCTTCCTCCTGGCATTAAAAAGTTCCAAGAGATCATAGATGCATTCATAAAAAACTATGCCTTCAATATCAGTATGGATGTTAGTCTAGAGGAACTATCTATGCTTAAACAAACTAAGGGGGAATCATTTGCATCCTTCTTACAAAGATGGCGATCCAAGGCCAACAGGAGCAAATGGGCCATGCTAGAAGAACAACAAGTTTGTACCATCATTATCAATCTTGAGAAAACCTTGGTGTTTCATCTTAAGGTACAATGTATCACCACTTATGACCAACTGATCCCCAAGGCGCTCAACATCAAATGAGACCTTATTGCACAAAGGGGAACACCCACATATCAAGAAAATCAAGACAATCACCCCTCCACCAGCTATAATGAGAAATCATGCACATGGGCGAGGAAAAAAAATGTCAGCAATGATGGTGTGGTGGATGCTAAGGTCATAATCAATGCTCCCAAACAAAACACCAAACCTACCAACAACCACAAAACAACAATCAAAATGACACGCAAGCTAACGCGGTATCACAACAACCCCCAACAATCAAGTCAACAATCTAAATAATCAAGAGGGGCCACCCCCACAAAACAAAAATCCCCCCAAATGAAAGTACACTACCCTTGGGGAACCAATTCAAGTGGTCATGAATAAACTAATAAACAAAAATATCATCAAAATTTCCACTTATGAGAACTATCAGGAACCCCAAGTGAAACCATAGTGGTACAATGAAAATCACCTTTGTGATTTTCACAAAATCAAGGGGCACACAATAGCCAGCTGCATGAGGTTGAAAAATATGATCCAAGACCTCATTGATGACAAGATCATAAATGTTTAGCAACCAGTTGGGAATCAGGACTTAAAAATATACACAAATTTGATGTCAAATCATAACCAAGGGAACAACCGTGGAAAACAAAAATATGCCAATGTGAACCATGTGTATGATCATGTTGTCACATCCCTAGATGAAATGGTCACTGCTTTTAGCATTAAAGGAGCCAAAGTTTATTGTGGAGTCACCACATGCGGTGGAAAAGTTACCATTGTTGGGTCATCACAACCACCTAGAGCATCCACTTAAAATATGAGAACTGTTCCAAATGGCTACAATGTCCTAGACCAACTGAAAAGAACCCTCACTTAGATCTCCATCATGGAGTTGTTGAAGCTAATGCCGGCACATAGAAAGATCCTAGAGGAAGCATTGGCTTCATCTACCATCTCCATGGATCTAGATGTTGACCAGTTCCAAGCTATGGTCAGAAATATCACCACCTCAAGCCTCCTAACATTCTCCAATCAGGACTTCCTTGCCCAACCATCTCATAATTGTGCAGTCCACCTTGAAGTCTTGGTTCATAAAAACAAAGTCAAAAGGGTCTTAGTGGATGGGGGTGTGGGTATCAACATCTGTTCCCTCAAACTAATAAAGAATTTGGGATTCTCAGAGTATGCCATTGAAAAGGGTAAGGGCATCACCATCAGAGCATATGATGATCAGGAAAGAGTGTCTCAGGGCACTATTGAACTCCCTATTCAAGTAGGGCCAACCATTATGGAAACCACATGTCAAGTCCTTGACCTTGTTTTACCTTATAACATCCTTCTAGGGCACCCATGGATCCATGAGATGCAAGTAGTCACTTCCACCTTCCATCAGTGCGTCAAATTCCCATATCAAAATCAAGAGGTCACAATCCATGGTGATCTCGAACCCTTTGCCTACTGCAAAATCCTGGAAGCAAAATACTATAAAATTCCCCAAGTCCCAAAGAATGATGAAGGCCCTACCACTCTATATGTGGACCCAACTACATTAGCCTCCACTTTTGAGACAAAGACACCCACCATCCCTGATATATATAAAATCAAGGTCATTATCCAAGACAATGGGTGTGGGGATTATAGAATAAATAAAAGTGCTTTTGTCATAGGAGAATTACCTCAATCTCCTAGGACTCACGAAAAATACCAACCAGCTGAAACATCATCCCATACCTTCAAAGCAGACCCTTCTAGATTCAAAAGTTGGGGGGATCTAAGTTGAGAAATAGTGGATGAGAAAGACATATCAAGCTTGTTGTACCAAGATGAAAGGCTCGTGCCTGATCTTCCCATGGATGAGAGTAGTAAAGGATTACAAATGATGCTTGGTATGGGCTATGATAGAAATAAGAAGCTTGGACAAAATGACAATGGGATTCTAGTACCTCTCATTTCGGAGAAGTGCATGAGAAATTTTGGCCTTGGATGTACCCCTCTGAAGGTGACCATACTTGGAAAAGGTGCCTCGGTTAAGAAGGTCAAAACTCCCCTTCAACTATCGGCCTGTATCTATGGAAAATTTAGATTGTTAGCTTATTAGATCAATAAACACTAAAAATCCATTGAAGTAACAAAGCACAAAGGAAATAAACATGAAAATAAAAGGAACAATGTTACCATAAATCTTCATCTTCCATGCTTCACCTTTGTTACACCTTCTAGTTTGCAGCAAATCGAATGAGGCCCTCAGATTTCAAATGAGCACCTAGACTAATGCCAATGCCCTATGCAAATGTTGAAGGATTTGTATAAAAGAAATGACTTCACAATAGACTAAAATGACAATGACTGCAAATGACCATGACAAAATTCTAAGTTGACAGAATGAGCATGAGAGAGGAAAATAAGAACAAAATTGCTATTTTATAGAAACTGCAATTTTGAATGTGTGGCCAGGATGAGAAGATGACAAATACCCTAGAATCAATGGTCAAGATTCTGCAGGATAATCCCTAATTAGGGTTAGGGTGAAATCCTTAAATGAGGGGCCAAGATGCAATTTGAGAATATCACATCAACGGTGGAGAATAAATGAGATAATTAATTAGAAGAAACAAAAGATATTCGAAAATCAAGAAGATAAGGATTGCCTGATTTGCAAGATCATCAAGAATTAAATAAAATTACTTGATTTTTGGAAGAATAATATCTTTTGAATTTAATTAATTCAAAATGATGATTTTGTGTGACAAGTAAATAATCTTTTTCAGATTATTTACTAAAAAGAGGGAATAAAATGAAATCATTTTAAATATTTTCATTTATTTAAAATGAGAGAAAAGTGGAATTAGTAATTAAATAATTAAAGATAATTATTTAATTTAGGAGATAAGACTGAATAATTAAATAAATTAATAAATTTATTTAATTGTGACAATTAGTGACATATTAAATAAATAAATGAAATTCATTTATTTAATAATCAGGAAGAAACATATGACAAAGGGGAATTAAATAAATTAAGAAATTTATTTAATTAAGGGAAGACTTAGACAATTAATGACGTATTTAATAAATAAATAAAATTTATTTATTTAATAATCATGAAGAAAACAAAGACATGAATTAATTAAACAATTATAAATTATTTAATCAATAGTCGAATGTGGACCAAGGACATAATTAAATGTCATAATTATGCTAGGACTAAAGTGGTAAAATGAAGCTTCATGGGCCTAGGCCATTTTAGGTGTCTATAAGCTCACCCTTCAATTACCATCCATAGGTCAAGTCATATACATCTTTTACATTCGACATAACCAACATGTGTAGTAGTAGTGATGAGGGATCCCATAATTGACTTGCCTATGCTTTTCAAAGATTCCTACCTACTCATGATTAGTACCTTGTCTTTTGAGTCGGACCATCAAAACCCATGAAATAAACCTAGTCTATCCTCAACTCATCGATTACAACCAATGAGGACCACCAATTCTGGACACTTTCAAAAATGATGAGGCACTCTTGGAATTCATGGGATTATGGGATATGGTACCATATGGAGATCACAAGGTTGGGTTCGACATCATATTGGACACATAGGCCTATTACGGGGAAATGATTGAATCCTTTAGTCGCAAAAGTGAAAATCTGAGAATAATCTATAGGTCTTTGAGTGAAAACCACACTGTGGCACTCTCTAACCCAAAAATAGTAAAAATAAAGGATGTATCCAATGGTGAAAACCTCTCTGAGGTGCCAGAGGATGAAGGATTCAATCTTCCTTTCAGTGCAATTCATCAAGAGAAGTCAGCGGTCTTAGCGGAAAAGTGCAATCCAGTTAACTTGGGAACAAAAGAATAACCACACATAACATTCTATACAAAATCACTTCTCATAGAAGAACATGAAATTCTAGCTATGTTCTTGAAAGAAAGCAAGAAAAGCTTTGAATGGACCTATGCAAACATGTTTGGGCTTGATCCAGAGGTTGTGGTTCATCACCTAGTTGTATACCCCAAATCAAAGCTAGTGAGATAAAAGCTCAGAAAAATGCAACCCCAGATTGCATTGTTGGTCAAAATGGAATTGCAAAAGATCCTAGATGTAGTGTTCATACAGATGATAGATTATCCAGAGTGGGTCTCCAATCTCGTACCTGTTTCAAAGCCCACTGGGGCATTTGCATTTGCACAGATTTCAAAGACCTCAACAAGGCATGTCCCAAGGATTACTTTCCACTTCCAAACATTGACATGATCATGGATATGACGAAAGGACATGAGATGCTATCATTGATGGACGGGTTCTCAAGCTACAACCACATCATGATAGCTAAAGAAGACCATCATAAAACAACTTTCACTTGCCCATGGGGGACATATTGCTGGAATATGATGTTGTTTGGGTTGAAAAATGTAGGAGCAACCTATCAGAGGGCCATGACACTAATCTTTCATGACACGATCCACAAAACCATGGAATATTATGTGGATGATATATTGGCTAAATCCAAGAAAAGATGAGATCACATAGCCACATTGGGCTCCATCTTTGATAGGTTAGAGGAATATAAAGTCAAACTCAATCCAAAGAAGTGTGTCTTCAGAGTATAGTCAGGGAAACTCCTCAAGTACATCATTTCCATGAGAGGAATTGAAATAGATCTTGCTAAGGTTAAGGCCATCCTCAAAATGGAGGCACTTAAAACACTGAAATAGCTAAGAGGCCTACAAGGAAGATGACAATCCATCTGTCGATTCATAGTGCAACTAGTAGATAAGGCTGTCCCCTACTCTCATCTACTCCACAAGGGGGTAGCATACAAGTGGGATGAAAAGTGTGATCAATACTTCAATAAGATCAAGGAATACTTACTCATGCTACTAGTCCTCATGCTGCCAATTCTAGGAAAACCTTTGATCTTATACATATCAGAAACAACGGTAGCTCTCGGTGCTCTCCTAGCACAACACAATGAAAATGGAAAGGAGAGAGCTATCTATTATATTGGTAGAACTATGGTGGGCATGAACTGAACTATACACCCATTGAGAAATCCTTTCTACCAGTTGTATTTGTAGCACAAAGGTTCAGACATTACATTCTAGCCCATCAAATAAAGCTTATCACAAAGATAGACCCCCTTAAGTGTAGCAGATCACTGGAAAATGTACTTTGATGGATCCTACACACAACACGGATCAAGAGCAAGGATCTTCTTCATCACTCCACAAGGGGATTGCATTCCAAAATCATACAAATTGTCATTCCCTTGCACAAATAACATCACATAATATGAGGATCTTGTCATAGGGCTAAGAATAGCAGTGCAATGGCAGATAATGGCACTCAAGGTATACAGAGATTCATAACTCATAATCAATCAAGTCAACAATGAGTACCAAACAAAGGACGACAAGTTGACTCCCTACAAGAAATTGGTGGAAAGTCTTAAGAATTTCTTCATTGATATCACATTTAAGTAGCTACCAAGAGCAAACAACAGAGCAGCAGATGTAATGGCTACAATCGAATCACTCCTAGAAATCCCACGCGACATCCCAAAGCAAGAATTCCTTGTAGAGTAGCTTCTTGTGCCTACATTCAAGGTACTAGAGTCTGAATTTTTGTGTGAAATCGATGGTCCTAGTGATCCCTGCTACCATGATATATACACTTATCTGAGACTAAGAGTCCTCCCAGCTGACATAACCCCGAACCTCAAAAGAGCCTTTGTCAAAAAAGCATCCCATTTTGTCATCCTAGGAGATACCCTTTACCGTAGAAGCATTGAAGGAACCCTATTACATTGCTTAAACACTAAGGAGGCATTGCCTACCTTAACCACGGTACATAATGACATATGTGGTTCACATTCAAGTGGTATGACCTTGGCCAAGAAATTGTTGAGGACGGGGTACTATTGGCCAACAATGGAAAGAGAAGCAAATGACTATGTCAAAAGGTGTCTACAATGTTAGCAACATGGGGACCTCATCTATACACCAACTCAAGAGCTCCACCTGATTGTCACACTATGGCCCTTTTCACAGTGGAGGTTCGATCTCATTGGAAAAATCACTCCCACCTCATCCAGTGGACATAAATTTATCATTACTGCCATTGAGTATTTCACAAAGTGGGTGGAAGCCATCCCCATGACATATATTACTGGAAAGAAAATATCCAAGTTCATCCTGAACTACTTAATATGCCACTATGGTGTCCCTCAAGCCATTATCTCAAATAATGGGACACCTTTCAAGAATCAAGATGTTCGTGACCTATGCCAAAAATTCAAAATCCAACATCATTTTTCCACTCTGTATTATCCCCAAGGCAATGGCCAAGCAAAAGCTACCAACAAGACCATCCTAAAAATCCTTAAGAAAAAAGTCAATGACGTTGTTCGTGACTAGCATTTGTAGATAAATCCCTCCCTATGGGCCTATCAAACAAGCATCTGCACACCAACAGGTGCCACCCCATTCTCCCTGGTCTACGGATCAGAAGCCATACTCCCTATCTAGATTGAGCTCCCATCACTGAGAATATCACTATAGAATCTCATCACAAACGAAGAATACCAGGTATCACAACTGAATGAGCTGGATTTACTAGATGAGTGGTGTATGTATGCCTTAATTCATTTACAAGTCTACCAAAACTAACTCAAGTGGAGTTATGACAAGAAGATCAGGAGTCGGACATTCCAAATCAGAGAGCTGGTGTTGAAGGAGAATCAAAAAAATATTCCAAATCTAGAAAACAAGGGCAAGTTTAAACCCAATTGGTTGGGGCCCTTCATCATCACAATGAGCTACAATTCAGGGGCATATCAGTTATCAACACCCAAAGGGGACCCTCTGCCGGAGCCCATGAACAACTCTCATCTCAAAAAGTTTTATGCCTAATCCTTCCAGGGTATAAAACCAAAAATACAAAAAAATTAGAAAATGTCTTGAAAAATGGTCGCCATGATGAAAACCTAGAAAACATGCATCTTTGTGACAACAAAAAAATAAAATAAAACATAAAAAATCCAAAAAAATTATAAAAATGATTAAAAATAGTAAAGAGAAAAACGTTCCCAGAAAACCACTTCGTGGCGCTACAAAGCGTTCGGTGAAACCCAAAATAGAAAACGGTGTAACAGCTACCTTCAATCCAATCGTGATCCCTTTGCAGATTTGCTCTCCATCACTATCCAATTTACACCTCTCCCCATTACATCCACTTATCTCCTCGACCATCTCAGATTCCGTGATCATAGTTGGTCCCGGTTCACATCATGATCCTCCTGAAAATACCTCTAACCATTCTTAAAGGTTTATGTCCTACCTATATCGTAGCTTTATTGCATCATGTCAGTACGATTCATCGCATCAGATTCATATGTATATTCTTGAAGTCTTCAAAAACCAAAACATCGGTAAAATCAAAAACCGCAAACAAAGGAGGTAGAAAACCAAAAACATTCTATAAAAATCAAAAAATCAAAAACAAAATCCAAAAACAATAAAAGTCAAAAATAGAGTCATCTTGTCGAACGTCTCTAAGACCGTAATGTAGGTGCAGTGTTTGATTCAATCATCATCCCCCCGACACTTAGGCTGGGTCCCGAGTCCACATAATAAACTCAACCATTGTTCATGTCTCATCACTTACTAGAGTCGCTGCTCTAACTACACGTGGTCTCCCCTATGTGTATAACATAGAAAGGGGCTAATCTCACGATCAGCCCCCAGGCCCCTGGGAGGGCCTCAAGGGTCTCTTGGTCAAAATATCATAAAACCCCAAAACATTTGTAAAACATCTTGAAAATACGAAAAATAGCCACAAAACATTTCAAAAAACACCAAAAACATCTAAATATTTGAAAAAAATCCATCTATCTCATTTCGTTTCACCTAGAATAAACATCACTCATAATAAATTATCGTCAACCTCAACCTTTGGTAAAACGGTCGGAAACAAGTCTAGCAGGTTAAAAGTGAAAACTTAAACATCAAAAGTCTCAAGTCTAGGTTTGTAAGTAAACAAGTTAGTCAACTCTTTGTGTCAATAGCCTATCATCCAATCAATCCCAAATCATATGATAACATCATGTCCTAGGGTGCATCCTTCCTACAATGGACATCAACATCAGACATCATTGTAGTTTAGTATTGGCTAGTGGTATTGAAGAACATTAGCTTGTTTGTTCACTTTATCTTTGTCTTTTTTACTTATCTTATTGTGCTCATTTCGATGACCTATAGATGATGTCCAAACAAAAGGATTTAGAGAGAAAGGAATGGGGCAACGATCATTATATTTTTATCTATTGTGCTTGTTGTATATTCTTGTAATATAACTTTGGTCATACGTGCTTTTTTTGGTCTTTAGGGAGGGTGTTTGAGGTGTCTTGTTGACCACATAGGAATGCTTGCCTTTCTATGTTTTGGTCCAAGATGTTTGGAATATCTTAACTACATTTTAAACAAGGTTCTGTGTGTCAGGTGTGAATAGGAATACTCCTATTTGATTGTCAAGTCAAAGTCCATCACACTAGGTGCGACACCATCCTGGTTCTTTATACCCTGATGCATCATGCCTATGTGTATTATCAAACATAAGGTAAATGACCCTTTTAAAGTCCCAATTCTTGGTAAGCAAGTCATCATCATTGTCATCTTTATCATTATCATCTTTTGACTTGTTGGATTCTCTTCTTTCTTCTATCTTCTTTTCATGCTAACATAGTACCATGACAGTCAATCATCATTGCTATTGCACCCATCCTAGATCTACAAACCATCAACATTAAGCACATCATATCATGACATATAGGAGACACTGATCATCTCACATGCATTGAATTTCATCATTTGCATCATAATATGGATTGGTTATTCTAAGCATTTCATGAACCATACATTTGCATTCATTGCATAAGCATAAAAGAACCATCACATAGGCATTATTAACTCATATCATGTATATCATTCATTTGCATCCATTACATCATCACATATATATCATAATATCAATCATTTGCATTCGTTACATAATCATATAATGTTGCATATATATCATCCATTTGCATCATCATATAAGCATTATCATATCATATCGGGTCATATACATAGAAATCATTATAAAAATGCATCATCACATCATATCATGTGCAACATCATGACATCCAAAAATGAATCACCATATCACACATGAGAAAGATAATGAAAAAGAAAAATATTGCATCTCATACATTTTATCATCATCATCCATTAGGTACATAATATAGATTTGTCAGTCCAAGCATTAATATATCATAACATTTGCATACATCATCATAAAAGTGCATAGAAAAGGTATTGAAAAAGAAATGCATCCATAAATCACTGCACCACATCATATAGAAACATACATCTCATTGCATCACGTAAGATAGAATCATTACATCACATATAGATCATCACATATAGAAAGTAAAAACATTTATCCATAATGCATAAATTAGATAGGACACATCTTACATCAAATCAAATCATCTCATATCATCTCATATATCATCAAAATAATAATACACTATCATGGCACAAAATCGGGATCAAGTGTGTATATCAATCAGTATAGTACAATCGCCCATGGGGCTATAAAAAATGAGCCTGTGGATCTCAAAAGGAATAATGTCTCTGATAAAAATAAGCTATCCCTGTTAGTTGCTCCCCTCGCCACCTGGCCTCTCCTCGTGCTCCTCTGGAGGGCTGTATCTAGTCTGTTGTGAGTAATCTGGGACTCGTGCTATTCGAGGCACAACCTGGTGGTAATGCACCCTCGAGTACCGGCCTTCGATGGCCTCTCAATGTTCCATCGATTAAGTTCTGTGAGGAGATGTGCCAGGCGTCTTCGGCCACCATCTCCCAACCCATCTCCCACGCCTCGCGAAGCCAGGCCCGGCCACCGATAGCTCCCGGATCTCTGCCTGCCACCGCACCTCGGCCAAGCCCCGGCTTCTAGTTCCTCGTGCAATGAGCACCGATTTTGAGCCTGGTACCATAAGATTCCGATCGTCCCTTGTGTCTGGATATGGTGGTGGTCGGTCTTGGATATCACCTTCGGGCTGTCCCACGCCTACACCCCAATCCCCGCACCATCCTTTGGCTAATCCTGATTCCCATCTCTAGGGGAATCCCTCTAATCCTTGTGTTTCTCGAGTTGCTGATCTGGCTATCCTCTACCTCCTTTGCCCCTACCACCATCCCTGTCCCTATCTTCATCTCCGTCACCATCTCTTCTGCCACCTTGGGCTCGCCCCCACCCTACAGATCGGCCTCTGGGTCTCCTCCATGGAAAAAGTGCACCTGGAAATGTCAATTGAACTGATGGTTGGAACCAATCCCTGTAGGCCTGGGTCATCCCGGGGTCTATTGGTCCTTGATCATAAGGCCATGGCCTGGCCACCAACTACCTGAAACTCTGTACTTCCTCATCTACCAGAATGGTGTGACCCCATGTTGTCTCCCTCAGACAAGCGTGTGAAGATGGCCACACACTAGAAGCCACATTGGGACGGGTCCCAAGCACTTCCAAACCATCGAAACATGGTCTAGCGATATTCGGCTATATCATTGTGCAGGTATCGCCTTAGCCCCTCGCATCAAATCCAATCCTTTTGAAGAAAAAATTGTTGAACACCGCCATACCGTGCCCATTATCCGCACAGCCGCCCGCGAAAACCTGCTGGACCCTCCTCCAGTGGTGGATGCTTGCTGCTCCTATGTGTGAAAAAGTAAGTGCACCCCTATATCTCCAAATGACTGGGTCATCTGGCTCCATGTCAACCGGTGTAACTCTCATGGGGTGGAGCACTGTAATATGCTCCCAGGCCCAAATATGCAGTAATGTAACTCCTGATCTGATGGCCCGGCTATTGCAGTATGCGAACTCATGAAGATCATGGTTGAGGGAGGCCAACATCACTAGCCTCCAGGAAAAGCACTCTCTTCATCGAAGCATCTAATCCCAGACAAGACCCCATCCCAGGCTAAAGCATCAGTCGTGCCAATCTGGTGTCACGAGTCCTAAAATGATCACAACCACAATTAATCAAAAATATGGTACCTGACCTCTGTAACACTCTAGCTCAATCTGTCCCTTTGAAAAAATGATCTCATCTAGGCCCATAATCTCAAAGCAACTGTCTCTCCTAGCATCCACATCATAGATGACTCTCTCTATGGATTAGCAATAGCAGAATGTGCCACACATCCTCCAAGGTCACTGTGGCCTCGCCTATGGGGAAGTGAAATGAGGATGTCTCACTATGCCAGCACTCCGCCAATGCTGTCATCATGCCGAGGTGCATCCTGATCACTGGGGCATAAGCAATGTACCATAATCCAATCGCCCCTAGGTGCTCCTAGAGTACCTCATGCAAAGGGGGATCCTATGACAATCTGCTCAAAATAGAAGATCTGTGCTCTCACGAGTGGACTAGCTCCATGTCCTCTTGCATCAAGAAAGTCATTGCGTCAAGTTTCGTAAAAAAAAAGATCCTGTTTAAAGTTTGCACGACCAAAACAACAAATGCGTCATTATTTGAAACTTCTAAACTACACTGCTAGAAGCCAAAAATTTCCAAACTTCATCGCCGTGACACAGTTTGATAACATTTTAATTTTCCCCCTGGACCTAAATTCCAAATAGGATCGCCGCAACACTCTTTGCATGTGCAACATACTTTGCAACTAAACCATAATTTCTAAACTCCACCACCATGACGCAACTCTCATTAGTGGCATAGTTTAGGCCCACGTGACACCAATTTAAGGTTTTCAATAGGGCTATATAGCACCGCTTGACTTCGTTGACATCTAGACCCTAATTAATGTGCTCAAAAATAAAAAACAAAGGTCAGGATAAGATGACTTATCGCTGGTCTTGTGCACTCACACACGCTTGGAAATGTGTCGTGGAAGCACGCATTGCACCATCTCGATTAGTCCTCAGAGCTCAAATCACAAGAGTTTCTAAAGGCTAGGTGTGCAAATGAATTGGAAGTGGCCCCTCGAGGCCTATTTAAGCCTAAAAGTTAGGGTTTTTGACCCTGTATAGCCATCCAGCTAGGGTTTTGGACCCCTGGGCCCATTTTTTCCCAACCGAGGGTCATTTTGCATTGTTTTTTCATGTTTTTGCATGTTTTTGGCATCCCGGAGCCTTTTTGGACTGGCCGGAATCCGAGATCACCCAAAAATTGAAATTTTCATCATCCGATTCTCGAGGAGGCAATATATCGGGCATGCTTTTTCCTCGCTAGGGTAGCAATAAGCATTTTTACAAAATCAAGAAAATTTTGAAGCTTGATCATGTATGGTGTTATTTTGAACCACGTAACAAGTACATTCTTCAAAGAGGGAAAATGTAGACACAAAAAATGTATCATTGATTTCTATACACTTCGATCCCATTTGCATAACAATCGCCATCCCAATCATCTCCTTTGCTAATCATTTAACTCCAGACAATCTATATTTGATAAATTCATCACATTTTCATCTCTTTAATTAAATAAATCAATTTTATTTAATTGACCCTATAGTCTCCCTTTAATTAAATAATTCACTTTATTTAATTAAATCTCTAAAGTCATTCTACTAAATTAATTAAATCAATCTTTATTTGATTTAATCTAACATCAGCTCCTTTTAATTAAATAAATCAAAATCTTTATTTAATTAAGTCCACATCACATTCCTCTCATTTTGATTTAAATTAATCCAAAAATCAAAATCAAAATGGTCAAATCAACTAATCTCCTTTTAAATTAATCAAATCTTGATTAATTTTAATCTTAATCACCTAAATCCTCTAGATTTTGAAACTTTCTCATGAAAATCATTTCAATTGATTTATTAAATCCTCAATTACTTTAAAAAAGGCATCAATGTTGGAATATTCTCTAAATTTGAAAAATCCCTCCAAAAGGGTTTGTACATCCAACAAGGCATTTAAACCTCTTACATGTCCTTTTGCCTTGAGCCAAGTGGCATTAACTTCATTTTCTCCTCCCTCCAACATGTCATTTCATCCATTTTGAAATTCCACCTAATTGCATTTAATTGCACAATGACCAAAATGTGCTCCACCTTTGTCCACTCACATGTTGACAAGTGGCACTTGATCATTGGTTGGTGTTTGATCCCACATTCATTCCTTTTTCCTCATTCTCCATCACTCTCATCTAAAAATAAGAGGCTATCACTTTGATTTTGGATCCACAACTTCATGCAAAGACATTATCTTCAGATTTTGAATTTGCTCATCCATTGTTCATCCATCTTCACATTTTCATAGCTAGGTTATGCAGGAATTCAACCAAAGAGTATCAAATCTTTATCAAATCATCACTCAAGCTTACAAGGGATTGGGAAAGGGCCATTTTCTACATCCAAATGGCACCAATTCCCCCATGGGATCAAGAGTTTTCTTGCATTAGATAGGATTTGATAGTTTTCGTTTGTGTTCTTCATTTCCATTTCTTATTTTGTGCATTTCAAATGAATTCTATGGGGAATGTTGATTTAACTTGCATAATGGACTAATTGTGTGATTATTTCTCATGTTTGTGCAGGTCTAACTTCGACATTCACCGGGTTTTTCCTATTATGATGAGAGTTTTGATTTTTGTGAATATTGTGTGTTTGGTAAACAAAATAGAAAATCATTTCCTTCAGGTAGTACTAAATCTAAGAATAAATTGGAATTAATTCAGTCAGACATATTTGGTCCTATGGATGTGGAATCAATTGGAAAATCTAGATATTTTGTCTCCTTCATTGATGATGTTACAAGATATACTTGGTTATATTTTATGAGGCATAAATCTGAAGTTTTCACTAACTTTAAAGAATTTAAAGCCTTAGTTGAAAAGAAAACATATTGTAATATTAAGGTTTTGAGGTCTGATAATGGAGGGGAGTACTATTCTAAGGAATTTGATGAATTTTGTAAGCATGCAGGAATTTTTAGACAAAAAACTACTCCTTACACTCAACAAAATAGAGTGGCAAAAAGGATGAGTCAGACAATTATGGAAAGAGCTAGAAGTATGCTAAGTAGTTCATGGCTTGACAGATGCTTTTGGGAAGAACTTGTAAGTATTGCTTGTTACTTTTTGAATAGATCTCCTTGTAAGGATCTTGAAACAACACCTTATGAAATGTGGTAGGTAAGAAACCTTTTGTTTCACATTTAAGGATATTAGGTTGTGAGGCTTATGTTCATGTGCGTAAAGAAAAACAAACTAAGTTGGATCCAAAAGATGAAAAGTGCATTTTCATTGGATATGGTGATAATGTAAAAGGTTATAAGTTATGTAATCCTCTAACCAGGAAAAATATATTTTCTAGAGATGTGATTTTTAGGGAGCTTAGTGTTATTTCTGATCCTGAATAGCCAAAGGAAAAAGATAAGGAAAAGAGAGTGCATTTTTAAATTAAGCAACAAGATGCACCTCAGGAAGAACAAAGAGTTTGACTTGAGGATGAGGAGGAAGAAGATGAGGTATCAAATGAAGTTACTAATCAAACTGAAGAACATGAGGAAGAAAATTAGGAAGAGGTTGAGCAAGATCAAAAACAACAAAAGCCTCATACTCCTATTCTCAGAAGATCCACAAGACAACGAAATCCAATTGATAGGTATAGCCCACCTAATTTCCATTGTATATTTGTTTTATTTAGTGATAATGATGAACCTAGATCTTATAGGGAGGTTCTCTCTTTAGAGGAAAATGAGTCTTGGTTGCAGGCTATGCAAGAGGAGATGATGGCATTGGAAAACTGTAACACTTGGGATCTTGTTGATTTTCCCAAAGGAAGAAAGCCCATCGGATGTAAATGGGTATTTAAAAATAAATTTGGAGCAAATGGTCACTTGGAAAGCTATAAGGCCAAATAAGTGGCTAAGGGCTACTAGTAGAGAGAGGGAGTTGATTTTGGTGAATTTTTTTCTCTTGTTGCTAAATTAACTTCTATTAGATTCTTATTATCTATTTCTGCTACTTGTGATTTTGAGATAGAGAAAATGGATGTTAAAACTATTTTTTTGCATGGGGATCTTGAGGAGGAGATTTAAATGTGACAGTCTAATGGTTTTGTTGTGAAGGGAAAAGAAAAATTGGTTTGCAGGTTAAAAAGATCTTTGTATGGTCTAAAACAGTCACCCAAAATGTGGTATCAGAAGTTTGATGCTTTTGCATTGAAGTTGGGATTTATTAGGAGTGAAGAGGATCATTTTATATATATTAAGGTTATTGATGATCATATTCTAATTATTATCTTGTATGTTGATGACATGTTGATTATTTGTAATAGCAAGGTAATGATTGGTGAACTCAAGAAACAACTTTCTAGTGATTTTGATGCGAAGTACTTGGGGCCTACTAAATACATTCTTGGAGTGGAAATAAGAAGAGATCATGGTAACATAAAGCTTTGGTTGAGTTAGAGTAAGTATGTTGATATCATTTTGCAGAGGTTTAATATGCATGATTGTAAGCCAATTAGTATTCCATTTCCATTTAGTTATAAGTTGAGCTTGGATATGTGTCCTAATTTTGATGATGATATTGAGGATATGTCTAAGGTTCCTTATGCTAGTGTCATTGGTAGTTTGATGTATGCAATGGTTTTCACTAGACTAGATATAGCCCAAGTAGTGGGAGTTTTAAGCAGGTTTATGTCTAACACTGGTAAAGAGCATTGCACTTTTGTTAAAAGGGTGCTTAAATATTTGTGAGGTAATTTTGATTATTGTTTGGTTTATCATGGTACTGATAATGTGGTCAAGTTATTGGACATATAGGGATTTGTTGATGTAGATTGGGTAGGTGACTTGGATAGTCGAAGGTCCACTAGTGGGTATGTGTTTACTCTGTTTGGAGGAGCAGTGAGTTGGATGAGTAAAAGGTATCCTATGGTTGCTTTATCCACTACTGAAGTAGAGTATATGGCTTCTACCCATGTTTCTAAGGAGGAAATATGGTTGTAAAGGTTGTGTGTAGGTATTGGTTTTGATTGCAATATTGTTTAGGTTAACTATGATAGTCAAAGTGCAATACATTTGGCTAAGAATCTAATGTATCATGTTCAAACTAAACATGTTGATATTCAGTATCATTTTGTTCATGAGTTGATTGCTAATGGTCATATTGAGCTAAAGAGGATTGACACGTAGGAGAATATTGTGGATGTTTTTACAAAACTTGTGAGTACAGAGAAATTTACTTGGTGCAGGAAGGCCATTGGCTTTGCTACTTGTACCTAGTTGATTCCATGATGGTGTGATTCCCCTAACTCTTGCAAGGTATTCAACAAGTGGGATAATATTGGGAATTAAGGTGTCTCAACCTTGGAAATTCCTAAGTTATTGATTTATTATTATTTTACATTTTTCCATGGATAAATATATTTTTTGTTATTAAATATTTGTACCATAAAAAGGGACGTGAGATTTTGAGTTGGAACTTTTGCCACATGTCGATGTCTTGAAAATTATGTTATTTGTTGTCAAAAGATGTCAATTAGTGGTATAACATGGAAAGCCTATTTTAAAGAATGTTATGACGGATTTTATGATAGGGCTAAAAGTGGGGGATATCATTTTGGACGTGAGAATCATCTATGACATGCGTAAGAGAATCTTTGCATAGCTATTGATGTTTTATGATGTATGTAAGATAATCTCCTCTTTTCTATGGATTCTTATGACAACTTGTAAGAAGGTGTAATGTCATGTAAGAGACCATGTTTATGTAAGGGGTCGAATGGATTTTTACGTTGGTATTTCTGAACCTTGTTTTGACCCATGGTAATGTTTTATGGTGGTATTTTGAGTCCCCATGAGTCTATATATTGAGGGGTTGAGTTGGAGACACTATGAGATGTTTTACAGGTACATAGATGTTGTTGGATTGAAGAGGAGTTAGAGTGGATGTGTTGTAAACATATTTGTTGTTAATACAAGCTACTCATCTATTCTTTGGTGGGGTTTTTTCTCAAAAGGTTTTCTCCACATTAAACACTATGTTATGTGTTCTACTTTTCATTGTTGCATTTCATTATTATAGCTGATTTAAACTCCATATGGTTAACACTATTAGATCTAATTTATAGTTGTTTAAGCTTCTATTATTGTTGTTCACCTATCATTTTCTAACATCTTCAAGAGTAATTTTTCTAGCATTAAAGTCCATTTCTTAAGGTACTTACTTGGTTATCTCCTTATATTGTGAGGGATGCACTCTTTCCTTTGCCTTATTTAGCCTTGTATGGAACTCCTTTCTAATCATTATAACAAATTATTTAAACTCTTTGGTTAGAAAATTATCATTAGTCATAAACTAGCATGTTAAAGCTCTAACATCATTAGCAATAACACTTAGATAATTAAGATCCATTCTAGAAAAATTGAGAGTAATAAATATTGTGCACCTTTCAAAAGTCATTGTTTCTACAAGTTGAACACAAACTCATTTTCCCTAGGGAGAATGGGTCCTGGTAGGCTTTTTTGGAAAACTCTGAATCTAAGAATGAAGCTTGAGACTTGTAATTCTTTCTTGTAACTTGATATGTCCGCTCCTAAATCCGAATTTAGGAAAAATATGCAAAAAAAAAATTGTTGTTTGTTGGTGGATAGGGGTTTGCCTTGGTCAAACCCCAAGTTTGGTAATTAAACCTTGATGAAAAGCATAGATCTAAAACATAAAATGTGTGTGCAATCCTAACCTTAAGTGTTTCTAAGATTAAGACTAATAATGCAAAGAAACCTTACTCAAGTGTGTTAGAATAGGATCCTAAATGAACATGTGCAATGATGAAGACCTAATTTAGGGGATCTCAAATCACCTTAATAAGTCACAAATCTAATTATACCTTCCTTAGGATGAAAGTAGAGAGATAATAGAAGATGGAATCAATTAGGAAATAAGTCATTAGGCTTGGTTGAATTTCTTGTGCATCTCCCAAAGCCTAGAATCCATCATGATCCTCTATAGGAAACTATCATCAATCCTTTGGAAATGCTTGATATTGATATCAAAAGGAGCTTGAAGACCTGCAAAAACAACTCAAATGTTGCTCCAAGACTTCACTCTTGAATTCTTCTCCTTGCTCTTGAATGCTTGATCTCATATGAACTTCTCTTCTTTACTTATTGTCTTGCTTTCTAGTTTAAAATGAATGTGTGATACTTAGTTTTATAGGCTTCCTATCTAATTTTCTAATTATCAGATCCTGAAAGCCAACATGTGAAATTTTAATTTGAGAGATTGAAATGCCACCAAAAACATATCAAAAGTTGAGTTTAGGGTAATTAATAAGGACCCACTTGCCCATGGGTGAATGGGTCTTGACCTAAATCATTAGGACTCCTAAAATGTGCATTAATTTGATCCCTAGAATTTGTTCAATGTGGGTTGTGGTGTTGAGAATTAAATAAATTAAGTTAAATAGGCCTTGGGATACATGATAAAGGGGTATTAGGGGCCTATTAATGGGATTTTAAAATGCATTAATGAAAAGGTCACCGAAATAAGTCCAAATAAGTGTGAATTGAACTTTCTCCTAAAAAGGGGTACAATTTTCTACACTACATTTATCCCCCTCTTTAGCAACCATATGACACTACGTGCATATGCAAGCTAAAGGAATTCTAACATAATTTATAAAAGGATACTCATATGGATACATTAGGGAGAATGAAGCCCCCACTATATTTATCTACAAAACCACAATGTTAGGAATCACATCTTGTAACAAAAATTCATTAGTCATTCAAAAATCCTCTTATGAGACTTCTACAGAGAATTGAATTTGAGGGTAGATGTATGCCCCCCCTAATTCTACTTACTTTATGGAGGTGGAATCAGGGTATCCATGAAACCACATTTAATTACTTAAGTAATATCATAGGGTATTTCCACCATACCACATAGTGTTAGAAAGTTGATGAGATCGAGAGCGGAATGAAAAATCCAATGCAATAAACAGTGTCAAAAATAGAGTTCTCTAGCCCCCAATATGTTGATAAACAAGTTTTCAAGAGCGACCAATCCCTTCAGAAGATTATTAGACCTTATCTAAATGATTTTCCTATCATATGATTCAAAAATATTTTGTTGGAGTTGGTCAACAAACTCTCCTGACTGTTGGATGAATGAGGCAATGTGTTCATCATTGTCAAATACCTGCCAGCTTTGATCATTTTCTAGATTTTTTGGTCGGAATATCACTCATACAGAGTATTTGTTATGAATTAGGTAGGAGACAACATCAAACTAAGATCTAATTTTTTCCATGCGATCCGCATCAACATTTTGTTCTCAGGGCACTGGATGTTGAAGGCTTCAAAACCCTCTATCAGGTCCTAGACTCTATGTCTATATCATCGTATGCGAACATTGTTTGGAGCAGAGACCCCTCAGAATTGGTTTACTACTCGTTCAAAATCTCTGAACACCATTAATTGCTTGATTCCCATCCACTCTGCAAGACTTAGACCTTGCACTAGTCCTTCATATTCAGCTTCATTGTTCGAACACGCGAACTAGAAGCGGAAGGACTGAAGTGTCTTTTCATTGTGGGGGGATATCAACCATATCCCGACCCTTGCACCCACTTTTCATCTTGCTCTATCAAAGTACAATGTCCATAGTTCTGAAGTTTGGTCACTCTCAGGGTCCTTTACGACCTTCAGAAGCACTTGATCTTCATCATAGATGACATAAGTGCCCAACTCGGTAGCATGATAATTTCTGAAAGGGTCAACGTCTATGTATTCGCTCAAGAGAACTTCTTCTTTATCGGTCTGATCTCCAGTCACTTTTTCATCTTCTAGCAACTCGGTGCAATATGTTTTCTCCTTGGTAAAAGAGGTATGAGCAGCCTCAAAGTTGATCATGGCTTCATTGGCCACATGTTCCAAATGTAGAGCTTCAGACGCTATTTTCAATTTAGCTTCGTGCTTGGTCCTAAGGATCAAGTGTGACCAGTCTAGAGAAAGATATCCACCTATCTTTTAAGTGAATCCTTAGGATAAATAGAGACCGAACATGGGTGGAACATCTATAATCATGGTATCCTATGAAACTATGATGCTAGGGATGGAGAACAAAGTCAAGGGGAGGTCTTTGATGACACCTATGGTTTCGACTTTGTTCCCATTAAGCTGCATAACCCCTTTTTTTAAAGGCTCATAGCTAAGTCCTAGGGCTTCAACTATTTGCTTGGGCATGACTGTAGTACTAGTGCCGAAGTCAATCATGGCATTGTTCAATAATTTATCTCCCACAATGAGAGTTAGGGAGAAGGGTTTTAGTTTTGACTTATCTCTAACATCGATAGAGGCTTCCTCTGTGCTATTTGTGAGAACTTTGGAAGGGGGTGATGGATCAATGGCCTTTCCCTTAAGAGATTGCTCTGTTGGCTCAATTATTGGATCCTGCCGGAGAGCCTTCTATAGCAATGTATTATGTTCTAGAATAGCTAAGATATCCCACAGGGACACATTAACGGATGATTTTTTCAATTGTTCCACCACATTGAATGGTGGTGGATTTGGAGGCTTTTGTTCCTTAGCTCTTGTTAAAACAATTTCCCTTTGTGGTGAACATGGTTGTGCCATTGCAAAGGTACTAGCCATTTGTTCAGAAGCACTTTTGGGCTCCAAACTAACTAGTTGCAGGATGACTAGTTCACTTGTGAATCTCCTCTTTCAGTGAGTGTTATAATTGGACTGCACTTGCGGAGTTTTTGATGTATATGCATAATTGGAAAACACCACCTCTTCTTCTTCCATCCATGATGAAGAGCACATGATCAGGAGCAATATCAATTTCTTGCTCCAAGGACATCCCCTGCATTTGCACGGTAAGCACCGCGTTTTCCATTTGAGGAGAGGCATATACATAACCTCCATGGTCCGACGTCGCACCTTGACTACACTGCTCCACCACCTTTTGTTGTAGGTTTCTGCATGGTAAATTCTAAGGCATGCATGCGTCGCCACAAGGGAAACACTAGGGGTTGGTGTCATTGACTAAATTATTTTTCTTCGCTATCAGCTCTCTACATGAGCTTGGGTTGGAACTCTGTAATGGAGAAGGCACAGGTACTATTTGATTAGTTGTTTGAGCTTGCTAATTTGAGAAAGCGCTTCCTTGGAGCTGGTTTTGTTGGTAAGAATACCTTCTTCCTTGATAATTTTGATAAACTGACTTTGGAGGCACAAATTGGTTTCACTTGATGACAGTTATTTTGTTGGCGATGGTCTGCAACATTTCCTTGAACTCGCTCATCTCTTCCTTTGAAGATCCAAATGTAGAAGCAACATTTTGTGGGGCGCTTAGATATGTATACATAGACTGGTGAGGAGCCAGTGCACTAGTAGATGCTACTTCCTAAGCAAGAACTAATATTTTGGGGAATATAGGCATGATGGGCCAAGGAAGCAACTTTTTGGCATCTATTAGATTGTTCTCCTCTTTGATTGCGATGTTGTATGTATTTGGTAGAGTGGTTCTACCGAGAGACTAGATCATCATTGAGATATCAGCGTTGATAGATTTCAAGTAGAACATGAATTCCAACTCGGTCAGCAGGCGGATAGTAGTCTAGATTCTC
>VDFB02230896.1:0-12639 GCA_007258455.2 Sequoia sempervirens | reverse complement strand
CATAACTTCTATTTTTCTATTCATTCATTTTTTTTTCATTATCGAAATTAGAAATCATATTTGTTATTGGCTACTGCATCATTGTCTAGTTTGTTATTGATTTTTTTTTTTATAGAAAAATGCACATCCATATTCTAAAAGATGTAACCTTTAACTTTCAGAATATTCTATTTTCATTTTTCTTGCAAGGTGTATCTATATATATTTGTAGAATGAGGAAGGTGACATTTACAAATCAGCAGCATTAAGTCTACAAATACCCATTAATGTTTCTCAACAAAATGTAACATACTCCCTTAAGCAAATGATTCAAGTGTAAGAACTTCATTTTCAAACTAATATTCATTCTATCAAAAATGAAATGCATATTCTTTTAAATAGAAATGTGAATGCAATTGATATAATGACTCTTGTTTTTGACCTCTAGATATAGAGAGTTACAATAGCATACAAAACCTACACCACTTCACACATATATATACTTTTTTTTTTCCACCTCTACCGTTAGAGGTAGTTACATTTTAGTGAGGTTATCTTTACCTCATAGGCATAATGATATGACAAAATAGGTAATCCTTTCCAAAACTTGAAGGACCCTCATAACTTTCTCCAACCTACACAAAACACAAATGTTTTCTCCATGGCCAAGGTAGTGCTCACCTCCCAACCTTTGGTTGGAAACCCAACCACCCCCGAGCTAGGAGGCAACCGAGGAAACCGGGTACAAAAAAAACCAAGCAAAACAATATTTACACACACATGATACACACAAGATTATTTTCACACCCACCCAAGGGATTTTCACATAACTTTAGGATTCCATCAAGAATCCAATGTAGGGGATAGAGAGTGGACTACGCACTCCATATGGGGACTTATAATAATAGGAACAAGAACAAGTCATTATCATACTCCCATCATTCACATGCAACCCTTCTTTAATACCTTCTCTTTCTCCGAAATCCATACCACCAAAACCATTTCTACCATTTCACAATTACACATGGGTACTCATACCCTTTTTGAGCCTCTCCTCTCAAGGAGGGATTTGACTTCCCCATGGAGGTTCCTACTCCATACCATCCCCAACAAGGGATGCTCTTCCCAGCTTGGGTGAGCCTATTCCTACACAACCCTTTTTCCCATAACACATAATACATCAAAAACAAAAGAAGATATGCTCCAAGAGAAATTTGAAATAAACATACAAATCAAACACAATAGATAAAAATTCAAGCACATCTTTTCACCTACACATATAATCTTTCCATACAAACATGAAGAAGTAGAAAACAAAGGTGCTGAATCTACCTTAAAACCAAGCTCAAGGAAAGATGGATTGAGGATCCACACAACTCCTCTTCTTCCAAGCTTTTTCTTCAAACTCCTCACTCCCCCAAAATTCAACCAAAATCAAGAATGCAAAAAGAATCCCCTAACCCTTGTTTTGTGTTTGTTTTATAGAAACTCAAGTTTTAATTCCTTTGAATAGGGAGCTGACATTTGTCAACCTTCCATTCACCCTCCCAGGCACACTCACCCATGTGTTTTCACACATGTGTGAGGACTTGGGATACTTCCAAGACAACATGGAGAAGTGGGATTGGAAAGGGACTAGTCCCCATCCCACTTCCCAAACCTTATTTTCGTCAAACCTCTTTAAGGCCTCAAAAGAGTGCCCTATCTTGAGACTGACCCATGATTTTGAGCTAAAAAGGTACCTAACCCATAGGTACCTACCCTAGGGACCTTAAACCCATAAAAACACTTAAAAAATATCACTTTTCAATCCCCAAAAAGTGCCTAAAAGTTCAAATCCGAGTTTGTCCACTTGGATAGACAACTCACCTCCTGGATAGACTGACGTGGCAATAAAAACCAAATTAAAAACATTCACAAATAACATCAATAATTACATGATGGAACTATAGCCCCTTCATATGGACTTTAGCTTGGTTTCACTGGTTAATTTACATAGGGTTCCCAAGAGTTGCCTCCAATTTCCATTGGCCATGGAAAATGTACCTGCACACTCAATACACACGTTAATCCATTCAAGTAAATCATATTCATATAATAATCAAATCATTTGAATCACAATTGCATTCACACAAGTTTCATAATTTGTATAGCATAAAGATCCTATAACATAATTGAAAAATCATTAGCCACCTATCTTATCTCATTTTTATTAACATTAATTTCCATACTCATCTAATTGCAACATGATTGGTTCAAACCCCTTGTTTCATTCCTTCATCATTAAGTTCTCAGATTCAAATTGAACAAACTCAATAACCAACATAAAATTAGATCAATCATTATAGTTGACTAGCATGTCGCATAATCAAAATCAAATAATCATATTAAATTAAATGTTCAAATATCCTATCATCAATGATATCAATAGGGATAGACAATAACCAAACTCAAAATATTCCAAGTACTAGATGTAGCATAGTCATAATCAAACCATCACATGAACACAAATGTCTAAATATCCTATCATCAATGGTATCATCGGGCATAATCAATAATTAAACTTAAAATAGTTCACTTACTGGATGTAGCATAGAGCTGGGCCTTATAATGCATATGAATTCTTTGAATGGGATCATTTCAGATCTGTTTGCTTGTTCAAATTTTTGATTTGTTATTATAGTGGGTAGGATGTTATTTTAAAGATCTTATATTCTACTGCCTTAAATGGTGAATAGGGAATGATGGTTTTTTTTTATATTGCAAAGAATAGTTAAGGTTCATGAAATTTATATTGTTTAGAACTTATTTGTATCGCTAATAGATTAAGTATATGATGAATATATGTACTTTGGTTTCCGTTTTATGAGAAAAGATTTTTTGCTGAAATACATCTTTAATTATTTAAAGAACATGTGTGTATATGATTGTTGATTTAAGTGATTTATTGTTGGTATTTTATGGGCAATATTGTTATGTTTGTGAGTGTGCTTTGATTGTGCTGGGTTTTGTTCCTTGAGGCTAGGGACTCTTTGATTGTGTTGTTAATTCGTATTGGGCTTGTTGATCATGTAAGTCTTCCAGTTGTGTTTTCTTGAGATGATGTTATGTCTCTTGTGTTTTGTTATTGTCTCTCTTGGGTAGTGCATGAGATATGCTTCAAAAGAACCCTGGTTACTATGAACGGGTTGTGTGACCTTATGGTTTAAGGTTGAGTCTTGTTATCAATTCTTTATGTGGGTTGTCATTATGTTAGTCAAACTTGTGTTAGCCTTGGGTAGTGCACGCTTTGGTTTCAGTTTTGGACATCCGTAGTGATGTGTTACCTGTTGAGGTGTATTGATTATTTGTGATAAGTGTTAGTGCATTGTCTACCCTTGGCATGTGGTTGAGTTATGTGTTGTCGATAGGGGAGTGGCTTTCAAATGAGTGTCGGGCCCAAAGTGGTTTCAGGATAACTCGTGTGAGAGTCAGTTAATTAAGTGAAAATTAAATAACTTACTAGGGAGAGAGTAGTTTTGAACATTAATAAGATAATTGAATTCTCATTGGCCTGGCGGCTTCAGACGGCACTGGTGGCGAGCCGCAGCGTCTGAATGGCGCGATCTACGACCTTGTCTCTGTGCAACCCATTCTCCAGTATTATGGCTACCGAGTCTTCATGAGGAGGTTACGATATCCCTAGAGGGGGGCCAGGACCTAGGAAGAACACCATTGGATAACCAATGCAGCCTTTGCGATGACACTCCTCCTATGACAACAGTCAGTATGGTGTTGTACTGTTGGTTTGTTTTGTATAGTGATTGTACTCGATTTTGTACTCTGGAAGCATTGTAACCATGATGTTAAGTGATGTGGAATATGTTCTTGTTTCAGCTCAATTGTGCTAGAACTGGTCTGCTAGGTGTGGCTGTTCTGCCCAGGTCCCGGAAGCTACGGCCCCCAAATGAGGGGTGAGTGAGCTTTTGGTTTCATCACTCCAAGGCGTGAAACCCACCTTCCTCGCTGGTTTTTGCCTTGCTTGTGAGGCATTCAGCTGCTGAGAGTCATGTGGATGCGCTTTGTTTTGGCTTCATTCTTTCGGCATCTTATATTTTTACCTCATTTGTCATCAAGGTGGAAGTTGTATCAATCATGTTTTTAGAATTCACTTCATCTGCGGGAAGTTTGAGAGTTGTAAATCATATTGTTTAAATATTATTAATTGAATCATTCGATATTTCTTTAATCCTTGTTGTAATTTATCTTTGTATGGTTCGTATGTGGATCTCCCATTTCTAAGGATTAATGGTTTGGTTTCAATTCATGTTAGTTGTTGTTTGGGTTTTAAAGTAATCTCAGTCTCGTGGCCATAGAGGTTGTTGGAAATGTGTATTCATCTTACATGTTATTTGTACTTAAACAAAAAAATAAATAAAAATGGTGCGTTTAAGTAGTGAATTGACAGGCTGATGGAAACTGTGTGATCGATTTTAAGAGTGTATGAAATAAATGTAAATTTAAAAACAAATCAAACACACCAATGAAACTTTAAATCAAAGCATAAAATAAAGAAAAGAAATGCAAACTCTGTTTATGCTTCAAAGATGTTCCATTGTCCTCTATCTCAAGTGTTTTTGTTGATTCCAACTTGCTCTCAGATTGAGTGCTAGGCTCAACAAACGGTCTTCCTAGAGAATAAGATTGAAGATGAATGCATGCTATGATAAGATATGATTATGCTTAAACTAAACATTATTGCTAGAATTGAAGATTATGAAAATGTTATGAATGCTAAAAACTAATAATGACAATGCTAGAATGCTAGAATGCTAGAATGCAAGTAAGCTCTAATGTACGTGTGTGTTGTGTGTAACCAATGCTTGGATTTGTAGGGATATTTATAGAGTTTTTGAAAGATTATGATTGGTTGATGTGATCAACGAGTGTGAAAATTCTTGGTAAATCGAACGGTCGAACATGGATAAGACTGGAGAGAAAAATAGAAGAAAACAAAAAACAAGCTTTGTTTCCTTTTTCGAAGAAGAGATAAGATGAGATGATAAAGATGAATTGTAAAAATCACCTTTTTGTTAGATTTTGGAAAGATTTTGAAGATAAATAATGAATTTATCAAATTCATTATTCATTTATTGGTGACATGGAAGATTTTCTTAATTAAATAAGATAGTCAATTAAGATTTGGAGAATAATGGAGGATTTCATAATTAAATGAAATATTTAATTATGATTTGAAAAGATATGAAAGATATTTAATTATTTTTTTTAAGAAATGACATGTGGATGAAATTAATTAAATAAAATATTTAATTAGTTAGAAGAAAGATTTGAATAGGCAAAAATAAATATTTAAATTTAATTAAATCAAAAGACTTAATTAAATTCAAAAGGTGATCATTAATTAAGATAAATAAAGAGTATTTATTTAATTAATCAAGTAGGCATATGAAATAATTAAATAAAGTGAATTTATTTAATTACGGTGGAAGAATAAAGTGAATGAACAATATAATTAAATTAATTAAATTTAATCATATGTAGAGGAATTTAGATGATTAATTAAATAATAAAATATTTAATTAAATGTTAGGATTAGACATGACCAATTTTATGCATATACATTTTTCCCCTCTTTGAAGTGATGTGTGAAACGCATTGCTTCAAAGAAAAATATTCCTGCTTTTTGAAATTTTGTTGTGTTTGATTTTGGCCTTGATTGAAAAATTTAACTGATATGCCCCTGATTAAAAAACGTTCCTGATATGCCTTTTGATTTGAATCTGATATGTGGTTGATACTGATGATACCCCCTCGGGAGGTAAATCACTGATGATGAGAAAAATGTTGAGCTAATGATGAAATTTAGATGATGAGAGGGATGCAGTGATTTAGCTCCTGATAATTGATTAAAAGATGCCCCAGTTGAAAATGACCCCCCTTTTGATGGAAATGATGAAATGATGATGATGTATATTGCTTCCTTGCTCAATAGATAGATAAATTGTCTTATCATCATGTTGATATGGATAGAAATGATAGAAAATATGATAAATGATGAATTGATAACTTTGCTTGCAAGAATAGAAAACAAAGAGTAGATAGCTGATAACTTTGTTTCCAAAGAGTAGAATGATTGATTGCATTTTGCTTGATAACTTTTCTTTAGAAAACAAAGAGTAGATGATTGATATGACTTCTGATAAATTTGCTTTCTGTGATAGAAAACAAATAGTAGATGATTGATAGGACTTCTGATAAAAAAAAATTCTGCAATAGAAAACAAATAGTAGATGATGTGATTGAAAACATATTTGCATTCATGACTGTAGTACAAATAGGAAGATGATTTGATTGTTGATAAATTCATCATGATGAAGATAGATAGTAAAATTTCATTTAATGTTTGATAAATCCATCTTGATGAAGATAGATAGTAAAGATTTGATTTGATGTCTGATAAATCCATCTTGATGAAGATAGATAGTAAAGATTTGATTTGATGTCTGATAAATTTTCTTTCATTGAAAAACAAAAACAAATAGTAAATGAGGATTGATAGATTGATTTGAGATTCTGAAAGATAGAGGGCATGATTGCATGATATGAGGCATTGATAGATAAATCGCATGATATGAGTCATTTGATAGATAGTGAGATTTTGATTGACCTTTACACAGTCGAGGTGTGTCGGGACCATGCAAAAATTCTGGGGCAAGAGGTGCAGGAGGTGGTGGACTTCCACCACATAGGCCAGCTCCATCAGGGGGCACTAGCAGTTAGAGTTATGAGACTCATTATTGATTCATTCACACATTGCGATGTATATTATTTTTGGAGCGTGTACGTTATTTTGGTTAGATCCCCTGTCTCTCTCTTTGGAATTTTTAGCTTCATTGGACATTGGACATTTGTATTATTTTTTATGAGTGATGATATGCAGCAGCAATGATTTTTTATGACGTGATGTGCATTTATGAGATGATGATGTGATATGCATGTATTTCTACATGATGTGATATGGATTTTGATATGCATTTTAATGATTTGATGACCAACATGATAGGAAAGATGATTGGATATGATGTTTATATGATGACGATGAAAAATGATTTATGATGTGTACTAATGATGTCATGCAGGTGGATGATGAAGATAAAAATGCAATGTGTTGAAATGATATGATATATGATATGAAATGTTATGAAAATGTATGTTTTGCAAATGATGTGGAAATGTAATGTATGTATGATTTTTTTTTTTGGATTTTTCAAATGCAAGAAATAGATGATGATGTGATGAAAAATGGATGTTTATGTTTATGAGATGCATCATGAATTGGTAGTATGTATATGATTTAAGAAAATAAATGATATGTGATATGAGTCGAATGTTTATGGAAAAATGTCATGATATGAAAATGATAGATGAGTGCAACAATGGGATGAAATGTATGATGTAATGGTATGATGATACAAATAATAATTATAATGAGATGAAATGATAATGATGATAAAAGGATTATGAAAATGATATGAAATGATAAATAATGATTAATGAGGATGAAATGATAAATGAAAATGAAATGAAATAATGTTGAAATGATAATGATATGAAATAATAGTGAAAATGAAATGGTAATAAAAATGAGATAAAATGATAATGATAAATGAAATGTAATGATGAATGATAAGTGAAAATGATAAATGACATGAAAATGATATGATAAAATACAAATAAATGATGAAATGATAAATGATAAATGTTATGAAATGATAAATGAAAATGATAAAATGATAAATGAAGATGATAATGATATGATATGATAATGACAAATGATGAAATGATGATGAAAATGATAAATAATGATAATGATGATGAAATGATAAATGATAAATGTCTGAATGTCCTCCACAACTAGTCCAAAGAGACATGACAGCCATTGATGTTATTGGTCAGCCCTTTAAAATTCTGATGCAAGTCCAGTATGTAGATATGTACAATGATCTAAATGAAATGCAACAAAATGAAACCAAACATTTGTTGAGCCTTTTGTTAGCTTTCTTGAATCATCATAGAGTGTTTTAAAATGTTGGAAGTATGTACAAGCATTAGAGGGGAAATTAGCACCAATGATGACCTAAGTACAACTTTCATGATTTTTGATATAGCAAGTGAACACAAGAATCAAGGTATAATTGAACTAGGGTGACGTGAGCATTTCTTGCATAAACAGACAAAGATTAACCACTTTCTGATGCAAATTTGGAACTTTCATTAATGATATGCTTTTGAAAATCATGTCTCGTGACATATTTGCACCAGATTGATAGTCAATCTCAAGACAACAGACAAAGAAAAATCATCCTCTTTCCTCACCACTCTAGTTCAATACATCATCGAGTGTGCTCTAGAGAGATATCAAAAATTAAACAACCATTGTTCAAAATATAATACTGCTATTCCAAACATTATTCAGATTTTAGATCATCCAGATATGAGTCATGATATGGTACTTAGATGAAAATTGTTGTGATATGGATCAATGATTGGATAGTTGTTCATGTGATTTGATTGTTTGTTCACATGATTAGATGTTACGTCATTGTCTAGCTGTTTTAGTAAAACCTAAAAGTTGGTTGCCCCTAGTATGTCAACATTTGCCCCCAGTATTGACACAACTTGCTGAAATGAATATGTACAATGATCAAGCCATGGTAAGACGTTATCGCTCTAGGAAAATGATGACCGCATGATGCTGGTATGGCCCTAAGATGATGGAAAGATGCATGAAATGAAGGCTGAGAAGCTAAGTGCAGAACATGAACTAATAGATGGAGAGCTACAAATAGCATTCATTTGCTAGATTTTCACTATTTATCTTTATTGCATTTTTCTGATTTATTTTTGATTGTTTTGTATTTTTCTTGTCAATAGACTGCCTATTGTCAGGTTTTCACCCTATGATGATTTTTTTGATTTTTTTAGATTTTGATGTTTTTGATATTTTTGGATTTTCATGTTTTCTGATTTTTTTTGGATTTTGATGTTTTCTAATTTTTTTTTATTTTTGATGTTTTCTGATTTTTTTGGATTTTTATTTTTCAAAGACATTTAAGATGGAATGGGATGACCAATTGAAGAAACAAGATGCCCCACAATATAAGAGAAGATGCATGATGAAGGATATGGTATGGGAGATTTGGATGAAGTGAATAGGATAAGATGCATGATTTTCAAGAAGATCCTTAACCTTGTCAAGATCAAAGGTGAAATGAGGATAATGACCATGAATGATAAGAGGAAAATGGAAGATAGTATATGGATAGGGAGATGGATATGAAAGATAATATTTGCATGATAGGGGAATGGAGGAAGGGTTTAAGCATCAAGTTTCATGACTAATATCCCTCGAATATGTTCTCTAACCATGGGAATGGGAATTAGACTTATAAATGTTTGCATGATAGTAGAAGCTAAGGCCTTATTCAAAGCTTTGAATTAAAGGAGGAGAATGGGGATTGGGTGTTGGATAATGTATAGGAGGTTGGAAGTCTTGGTGATGGATAGATGGAAGGATCGCAAGATTAACATTGGCACACACCTTGAAAGGTGATGGAGTGATGGAGGAAAAGTGGATTTGGAAGGTGATATGTTTTTAGATGGGAGATAGTGAGAAGCTTTCAGATTAGAAAATTTGGATGCCAATTTTGATTTTATTGCTTCTATGAGACTTTTAGGAATCCACATGACTTTTGATTTTGATATTTGCTTTATGGGCCTTTGTGGCCTTTGAGATTTTTCTCTTTGATTTATGGACCTTTGCGGTCTTTGAAATTTTTCTTTTGAATTGATGGGCCTTTGTGGCCTTTTGAATTTTTCTTTTGCTTTGATGGGCCTTTGTGGCCTTTTGAATTTTTCTTTTGATTTTTGGATCAAATTTTCTTTTATTTTTGCATGACTCTTCAAGGAGACATGTTGATCCTTTGATACATGTGGATTTTTATATTGAAGCTTTTGACATTTGGCACCCAAATTGCTTCCAAAAGAAATGGGATGAGTGTATTGAGATGAACGATATGGAGGTATGAGGGATGAGTTAATGAAGGAATAATTTTGAAAGTGGATCAAGGATGTGTGCCTTTGTTGTTCTTGAAGAATAGGAGATGGAGAAATGTGGGACCCTAATATGGATGGAAGGGTTGATGAGCTAGGGTTGGGATGATAAGGACCAAGGATAGATGGAAGGTTTGATGAACTAGGATAAGGACCTAGGATAGATGGAGTTTTTGATGGACTAGGATAAGGACCTAGGATGGATGGAGATTTCGATGGACTAGGATACCTATGTTCAACATGAGGTGTATAACCAAGGTCATGAGGATATGTATGTGCTTGGACAGAAAGAGGTTCTAGAATACCTTGCTCATGAATGCCTAATCCTTTGCCTTTGTAATTCATAATTTCACACATTCGTCCATGGGATATGCATTGTTTGTGAAACAAGATGTGAGCCCATTTTGAGGAGGATATGATATGGATGAAAGGATAGGTGTTGGAAGTAAACTAGAGTGGATAAAGGTGGAGGATCCTGATTTATAGGTGTGGGGTTCATGGATGGCTTGAAGAGGTGTGAGAGGCTCTTGACATGAGGATGATGGGATACTTTGATCTTGACTAGGAAAAGAATTGTTAGATGAAGGAGATGGAGTAGCTTGATCATCAGATGGAAGGGAATCTTTGGATCATTATGGAAAAAAGCAGGCCCTTAAATGGCAAAATTTTTAGAAAAATCAGAGTTATGCAACTTGATGTAAAATTTTGAATAAGTTATCTATATTATTTCAAAAATCTGTAAGAATAGAATCTATAGCAAATTGAATGTAGTTTCTAAACTACTAGGTTTATTTAAAAATTAAAATATATATTTGGTGAAAATTTGAAATTGTCTGATGATACTTAAATTTCAGAGGAAAAATAGTAGGTGTCTATCACGACCACCTAACCACAATAAAATGATAATATTTTTATAAGATTTTAGATATAAGTAGAGGACTCATGTCCCAATGTGATGCATATTTTTTTGTAATTTTTTTTGTAGTAAATAATTAATTATGAATTTTTTATTACAACTTTTAAAAAATATAAAAAACTCATATGTCTGACCACCTTAACTTGGTCAAAAATTCATGAAATTCAATTCTTTTTTTTAATCCTATAGTATGCAAAACATAGAATCTAACACATGTTTTGGATTCAAAAAATGTGATGTCGTTTGAAAGCTATAGATGTTTTTCAGTTAGTCTATCAATTAGGACTTTAGTTAGAATTCAAATAGAAAATGAATAATAATTATTTATTAAACTCAAAGTAAAGAATAATTTATATTGGTGGAAAGCTGAGAATCTCCTTTAAAAACCCTTTTCGTTTCATCAATTGTGGCTAAAAAAAGGTCGCCAGCCACATACCCTACACATACCCATCATATCGCCACTGTTTGGCCCATCATGATCCTACACATACCCTAAACATAGGGGTCTTGGGGATGTTTGGATGCCACACCGAGGCTATGACCTTTTTATGTATCACTATAGAAAACAATTCAAATTTCAACCAGTCTATAACCCATGGAGACTGAACTTAGGAAGACTTGTGGCGCCAAACATGTTCATCAACATGGAATTGATGAAAGCTTTAGCCAGTTGGTATAATGACAAGAAAAGAACTATCCAATCACCAAATGGGGCCGATATGCTTGTTATCTCCCAAGACCTAGTCTCTAATTTATTTCAATTAGAAGGTCCCATGAACTTTCCATTCACCATTAGAGAATTTTTGATAGAATATCATTGCATGGATACTAGTTACAAGAGATGAAAGCTACCTTTGCATAGACCTAAGAATGAGCAAGGTTAACTCAGAAAATTTTTGAGCAATGAAAACCCTCCATTTTATATAGATTTTTTTGAAGTATACTTCCAATATATCTACTACTCAGCTGGTCAAGTCTTGGGAATTGAGGTTTCACCACTTATGTCTATTGCACCAATGGTTGTAGCAGCTGATATACAAACAAAAGATGCTACGTCACTCGACTATGCAAAATATTTGGTGAATGCCCTAAATCAAGGGCTTGATAGAATAAAAAACAACAGTGAGTGCACAGATTTCAAACACTATTCCTTGTTAATGCATTTACTTTTATATGATGGACATGCTAGAAATGTGTGGGGTAAAGAATTAAGAATCAAAGACATAGATGTAGATGAAAAATTTAAACCTGTACAAATGTGGACTGCACTATGGGATAGTCAATGTGAGAGGTCTCACTATTTATATTTTGAAGAATATTGTGTTAAACCACTAATGAAGTTGCTAGGCTATTCATATGATCACAATTTATCCCCTGAGGTGCAGAGATTTTTGAGACCAAAGGAAAACAGCCCGAGAGGCAAGGTGAACCATAATTGGGGAGACTGGTATGCCTTCTCCGATTGTACAGTAATAAGGGTTTATGGATTTGAAGGGGTTCCACATTTTCTACCCCGAGTGGTTCCTAACAGAGTTACTTATTTGGAAATAGTATGGAAATTAGCAAGGTATGATACTTAACATCTCAAGAGTCATAATAAACAATCACTCTTGCCTAGCACTCTTTGTTTT
>VDFB02230893.1:0-14498 GCA_007258455.2 Sequoia sempervirens | reverse complement strand
ACAAAAATTTTCTTTATTGTTGTCTTGAGGCTCATCAAAAGGAATTGTTCAGGCATGCCTTGCCATACAAACATAACTACAGCCATGAAGGTTTTTGTTTTTTTTTTTTAAAACAGGAAATATGATGAGTCAAAAATACCCAGATCTAATATCATTCATGACGGCCTGGAGGAGTTTTTTTTTGCATATACCCAGATGAGATTTTGAACTGGGAAATACATTTTCTTTGCTATCATAAATATTTGAAGCTTCATATCAAGAGAAAAACGTGGCTGTATGTCTACAGAAAATCAGATTCAAAGAAAGAAAGTGCCTAGCTTCAAATTTTAAGCAAAAAGGTGACTGTTTTTCACAGAAAATCAAAGCATTTTTCTGTTATGAGTTCACAAGTGCTATATTCTTTGAAAAAATTGAAAGAAGGCATCATGGCGCAGCTTAAAGAGTGAAGTTTTTGCAGAAAAATGAAGGAAATAGACCAGATTCGTTTTTAAAGCAAGTTTGTTTTTTATTTCTGAAAAATACTTCAAAGAACTTGCATGGCAGCTTAAAAAAAATACAGATTCATTGCTTAGATTCGCACAAAAGAAAGAAAAATAGACTTTTATCTAAAAATACCTCTTGAAATCTTCACATTTTTGAATTTGAAAGGTCTCTACAGCAGTTCGTGGCTTTGAGATTTCATGGCAGCCAGAAAAATGTGATTTCATGCCCAGATTCGAAGCAAAGCTCATAGAAACGAAAATGCATCACTTAGAACAGAAAATTGCGCTCAAATGCTCAACATTTTTTAATAAAAAAATGTCTCATGTTCCAGATTCGGCCCCAAAAGGCAGATTCGAATTTCTTCATGGCAGGAAATACCAGAAGCAAAGCAATTCATGGCTAGGGTTTGAGTCATGGCGGCGCAACATGGTCTCTCTTCCAAAATGCAAAATGTGAAAAGTGGAAATGATTAGGGTTTGAATTTGGCTCGCCCTAAATCCGACTAATGATGGTTTTTCTTTTATTTTATTTAGACTTCGTTTCAAGTAAAATTCTTACATGATTTCGCCCTTGGTGTTGACTTAAAGTCAAAAATCTAATTATGTAAAAGGGGCCGTGACTTTTTAAGTCTTTTGATTTTGCATATTTAGGGTTTAACTCTATGGATTTAGGTAGTGCCAATTCTTGGCTAAATATTAAAGATAATGTATTATTCTTTAATATTTAGTATACAATAAAGGTAAGTTAAATGAGTGTTAAGTATTAAAATAATCATCAAGTGGTTATTTTTAATATTTAATTAAAAGAATGCCTTTTCAAATAAATCCGTGTAAAAGATGTAAGTGAGGGCCAACTGGAGATTGTTATCAATTTGAAGACTGAGTTCATGCATATTTTGCTTCAAGTTTCACTCCAGTTTACGAGATATTATCGTCATATATGATACATAGATAGAGTTCAAGTCATTATGGGCGGATTGGTAAAAACGAGGTAGTTTTGCATACTTTAAGCCACTTTTTCAGGGAGTTGCAGTTCAGTTGGAATAGTGCATGTATCAGTTATGACTTGGCAGCGAGTTTGAGCTTGATTGGACTTATTTTTGCATGGTTTTGGGCCTCCTTTTCAGTGATATTTTCTTCTGCTCAGATTTGGCTTTGGAATTATCACCCTTTCTTGGGGTTGGACTTTCAGTTCGTTCTGCATGCCTTTTGGAAAGGTTTTTGTATATATTGAAAAACTTAACTGTTTTTCATTTCTAGTTCTTGTTTTCTGCCTTTTCCTTCAGCAAAGAAGACTATCTTGTAACTCAACATTTTATTTACAGATTAATACAATAGTGTTTTTTACAGGTTCAAATCGTGTTATTGCAGAGAATTCCTTCAATTTTCAGTATTTTAGAATTTGCCTTCAAGTTTCAAGCATCTTTGTCATGTGGGATTGATCGAAGTAATTATTGTGTTGCAGTTTTTGAAACCTTTAAATATTTCTGTCTCCTTAGTGAATTATGTATGCATCCAGGTTTAAATCCACTGGTTAAACATTGTGTTAATCGATAATCAAACAGTCTAGTTGTGGAAATCATATTTCCCTTCTGTGATTGTTTCTTTAATAGCCTTTGTTTAAAATATTCAAGTGTTTAAACTTCCAGATCTAGTTGTGCGAATGAAAATAGTGAGTAATTGTTCTGTGAGTTAAGTCTGCAAGTTGGATTCTTCGGTGCATCACCATAAATTAAAAGTTTCATAGTTTAGAATTCAGACTTAGTCTTTCTACCTCTTTCCCAGCCAAGTCAATTAGATTTTAGGGGATTTTTATCAGGGAACCAGCCCTCTCTGGAGATTGATTCTCAATTTTAGGCAACCCACAGGCCTTGAGAATCATTCCATGTTTCAACAGATTGCTAGATTTAACTAATCGAGCGTTCGGGTGCAATTTGGAATTGATAATTAGCTTGAACATTCCCTAGCCATTACTAGATGAATAAAAACTTAAAAATTATTGCTTCAACTGCATGTGAGTGTTCCCAAGGCTCTAATGAGAATATTGATATTTATTTCAACTAATTTCAATCACTTTGTGTTAAAGTAAAATATCAACTTCCTAATGACAAGTTGCAAAGGATTGTTATTAAGGATTTATTATCTCTTATCTATGATAGCTATTTTTGAATAATTATGGTTTTTTCATTGACCTGTGTGCTATAGTCAAGGATATTGAACTCAACTTAGTTGTTTCCAGTGGTTTGAAATGTGGGTTCTCCCATACATCTTCTATATATTCTTTCCTTTCCATGTTGAACAAAAGATAAATAATTATATCAACTTTCCACAATCCATATTGGGTTAGTGCAGGATCATGGTGGTCCAAAGTAGGCCCTTAAGTGGCAATGATAATTCAAAAAAATAGACTTAATCAGCTTGACATAAAATTTTGAATAAGTTATAAACATAATTTGAAAATGATGTAAGAACAAAATTTGAATCAAATTAAATGTAGTTTCTAAGATACTATTCCTTTTTGGGAAAAATATAAATCTTTTTGGTTAAAATTGTTGAGAAACAATGTCTCAAACTTATTGGCATAAAAGGTTATAGAGTTTAGGCTTTAGGTTTCTAGTTCATCGGATTGATAGTAGAGTGTTGATGGGACTCAATGGAGAGTCTCCTTGATATCTTGACAAGTGCTTGGATTACTGCAATAGTGTTTGAAATGGCTGGCGGGTGTGTGAGCCATCTCACCACCCCACGGTGGTGATTGAGATGGAATGCATTAGTGCGATATATCTCATTGCCTCATGATAGCATGTGAGATGGCTTGTGGTGGTACGGTATTGATCTTGCCATCCCGTGATGGTCAGATGAGATGAACGTCAGGTTGGCAGTAAAGCTTTGTCGAGGAGATAGACTAATGTTGGTGGGACATAATAATAAGTCCCTTTGACATTTCGATGGAGCTGTGTCAATGAGACTTTTTCATGTCAGAAGGAGTCATCATATTGTCTCTTTGATATCCTGATGGAAGGTGCTAGTAGCGGTGAACAGTTGCGAATTACTCTTATTAGGGAGGATGGTTTGCTTGGTGCAGAGATGTATGTATGAATGCTATATTGCATTGTAACATGGACAAAAGAGATTGAATCCAAAAGGGTTATGCTAACGGATTTTCTCCAGATGGAATAGGAAGTAAATCTCCATGCAAAGGCTTAAAGCTTGCATTGTATTATAACCATTTATTTTGTTGTTGAATAATTTACAATTGATCTCTAATTTTGGAGTGTGGGGTTTTTACTTGAAAGGGTTTTCCCCACATAAATATTTGTGTATTTGTATTTTGTTCTATCTTTCATGTTTAATGATTATGTTTATTGATTTTGTTTAATGCTTATTGTTAAAACTGGTTGATCTTAAAAGATCTAAAATTGCATAAAATTTCCTCTAAGGGTTAATGGTGTGAAATAAACTATGTCTAATTTCGCTTTATGGCATAAAAGTACATGTTTTTGAGGAAATATTAAGAAATGAATGTTACCAAAGCTCCACCTACTGATCTCAAATGCTCATTTTGGGATGAATCAAATTTCCCTTCAATTGGTATTAGAGCCTTCTTCTGGGATTTGGTTATTCTTGGTGTTTTTGGTTTTGGGTATTCCTTCTATGAGGATTTCTTAGTCTAGCAAGCTTGGCGAAATATGAAGGAATTGGCTGAAGATTGATCCTTTGGTGAGTGGAAGTTCTTTTTTTTTTTTTTTAGTTTCAAGAGATAAAACATATCTGTAAGGATGGTGAAGACGAATAAAATGGAGTTGGTCATATTGAACTGATGTGATTTGAAGCTCGTAGTTGACGATGGAATAGTGTTGATGCATGGGGTGGGATTTTTGCTGTGGTTTTGTTGTGGCTGCTGATGTCTATGTGAAATCACGATGATATGAAGAAGCTTGGGTTGTTTTTCAACTATGGAGTAAATATTACTTATGGATGGTTTGGGTGGATAATTCACTTAATACTTTTAATGCACCCTTGGTGCATGCATGTTGGGTAGTTACGAGTTAGCCTAAATAGGCGGGAGTTCATAGACCGCACCACTTTAATAGATTCTTTAGACTTGCACTTGGATTGAATTCATGTTCCACGGATCTAAGGGTTGTATACATTTTCATAAAATCTGATTTATTCATATTCTATGATAATCCATTATCACTGGTTTAACCATTATGGTGGTTTTTGTTTTATACTTTTAAGTCTACCGGATGTGAAGTGGGTGTGGATCGCGGATGGGTTTTCAAACATAGTTGTTTTGCGGGTTTTACACGGTCAAGAAAAATCTTGTGGTTTTGTGGAGTTGCGGTTAAGCTATTTTATAGACCTTGGCTTTTGGGGTGTTACTGGATGAAATAGTTGTAGTTTTGTGTGCATGGTGAGAGAAGGTGAGATGCTTTCTCTGCATGGGAGTTTTGGTATGTGATTAGTCACTCAACATTCTTGTGTTGATGCTTGGTGGGTTCCTAGACTATGGTGCTCAGGTTGTGGACCTATTTGGTGAATCAAATTTGTGTATGATCTGGTGTCTAAGTCATGTGGTCTACATGTATATTCCTTTTGAATCTCAATTTGTTTATTACTAGTGCAATGATGGGTTTGCATCTTTTAGTGTATTGGTGATCTATTAGAATGTATGACAAATTGCTTAGTGAATGTTAATTTTATGTAAATGAGTAATTGAATGTCTTAAGCTTAATTTCTAAATTCTTTTAAAAAGACATTAAAATGATTAGAATAATAAAAAATGAGAACATAAAAGAGAAGAAGAAGACACAAATTGATAATGGAGTTTTCCAATTGGCTACGTCTCCAAGTCCCTCTCCAATGGAGTAATCGATCCTTCAATTTGCTCCAAAATCCTTTACAAAGTCTCCTTGGTTGATAAGGAAAATGAAGACAAATTATCTCCTTCAAGTACAAATATTTTGGCATAAATCTCCTAATTCTGCCTACACAGAGAGTTTATCACTTCCTCTTAATTCCCAATTTTCTCTAATGCCCTCACAAGCTAATAACCCCACTTTTATACAATTTAATAATCCATTTAGGGGTTTAACTAAAATATTTCCCAAATATTTCTATATCTCCAATTTGAGATAAAAAAAATCTTTAAAATATGGCTTATATTCAACAAGCCATATTAAACCTCTTAAAAACCCCTTAAAATCTTATTAAACTCTTAAAAATCCTTTAAAAAATATTTTAACATTGGCTTATTAACATTTAAAAGATTTTAATTTATATGGGGGAATCAGCTTTTAATTCTATTTTAAATAAAACTGTCACCATTTCTACTCAAACCCATGGTTTGGCACAATGGTAGGAAGCATTGGTTGGGAGAGGGGAGGTTGGTGGTTCAAAACACCTCCCCTCCAAATTCACCTTTAACACATTAAATAGAATTTTCCATATATTTTATGTCAAGGATTTCAGATAGTGTGTTGGTGGAGCTTAAAAGTAGGAATGAGGAGGTTCAACGTTTAAACCTCCAAACCATATGTTTAGATAAACAAATCAACAAACCCATTCATAACCCACCACATGGTGCCACATGGTGCCCTACCATGGGATACGTGGCACTTTCTCATGTTTTCCTGCTTGTTGACATGTGTCAACATCCGATTGGTCAGTGCCAACTATACATGCAACTCTACTGACATGTGTACTTGCCATATTAGCATCCATACTTCCATGTGTCAAAGCGTCATTGGTCCATGTCATCTACAACCACTGTACCTACCATGTCAACATGTTGACTTTAGCATGGTCAACCTTTTCTTACCACAACTTTGACCAGCCATATCTTCTACGTACAAGCCCCATTTTATGTGATTCAAGTAGCGTTGGAATTGTGGTGACGAGCTCTTCGATGTAATGCCATTTTTGACCATTTTTGAGATGATCATTTTTTTGACCTAGTATCCTTCATTTGGAACCCCTATTTTGACCAAACTTTGATTAAGCGTAACTTAGGAATATAAACTCCTTTCAAGACGATTCAAGTTGCATTGAATTTGTATTGGAGATCTATTTAACATGGTACTGACTCTGCGAGCATCTAGAACAATTAATTTTTTGGTGAAAATCCACCTAGATCAATCCTCCCCACTAGATAGCTTTTGGACCTTTGAAAGCTTGATTACATAGAAAGTAAGTGAGGTTACAACTCCCTCACTTTTCCAGCCCCCATCCACTTTTCTTTGCTAGGATTCTTCCCTTTCAATCCCACTCTGAGGTACTCAACAACACCTCTTTGTGAAGTTCTAACATTCCTATCTAGAATGACATCTTCCTGCAACTCATTCATGTACTCAGTTGAGATCATCAATTGAAGGAATATGAACATTAGCCTCCTTATCTAGTATCATTGGAGGTTCATACAAATTCAAATTATCTAAATTAACCACTAAGTAGATGTGCATATAAGGAGGTAGATTTAGGAAAATGGCATTGTAACCAAACTCTGTCACCAACCTAAAATTGATGATCAACATGATACTTATCATGCCGATCTTTGTACTTTTCTTGGCTCTTCTCCAGTTGTGCTTCAACTTCCTGATGAACTACTTGGATCTTTTGGATGAACTTTAAGGCCTTGTTTGCATCATGATGTCCATATTTGACATCTTCCTTCCTGAAAGAAAAATACATAGGTGTCCTTGGCAGATAGCCGAAACAAGTCTCAAAATGAGATCTTTGAGTAGAAGAGTGTGTTGCATGGTCGCATGCATGCTACACATAATGTAGATTCTCATCCCACAACTTAGGATGCTTACTGTGGTAGCCTCTATTAGAAGATGCACAACTGTCTTATTTACTACATCTATTTGTCCATCAGTCTATAGATGGAACATTGTACTCTTCTTTAGTCTAGTGTCCATGAGTTCTCACAATGTTGACTAAAATTCCCCCAAGAATCAAGAACCTCGATCTGATACAATAGAAGTAGGAAGCCCAAAATAAACCCATACAAATTGAAAGTACAAATGTGTTATCAGTTCATTTGTGACCTATTTTTTACAAGGCATTAGAATGCTCATTTTACTAAACCTATCCACTACCACAAACAAATAATCATGCCCTTTACTAGACATTGTAGTCCCCTAACAAAATCCATTGAGACACTCTCCCATGGATGGGATGGTACAGGTAGAGGTGTGTACAACCCTAATTTCCTATTGCTAGGCTTGCTTGTTGCACACATGACACATCATCTAATGTACTTAGACACAAATTCTTGCATATGAGGCCAATAACAATATTTTTGTAGTTGTGACATTGTTTTACTTACCCCAAAGTGGCCAACAATTAGTGATGTATGTGCTTGAACTCTAATTACCTGTGCACATTCATCTTGTGGAATACATAACTTCCCTAAATGATACAATAATTTGTCTTGAAAATAGTATTCTATGTCTTCTACATGTTTTCCTTGAATTGATGCTACATATATATCCTTAAATTCTTTGTCTTTAGTATATTATTCCTGATAACTTTAATGTTCCATTGAACTACTTTGAAGAATAATTGTAGAATTTGTAGGAGGCCTAGATAACATATCCACTACTTTATTTTGAACCCTTTTCTTATATTTTAAAACCAAATGAAACTACTGTAAAAAACCCATCCACCTAAAGTGCATGCTTTGTTTCAATTTAGATTGTGAGTGCAAATATTGAAGTGTTTGATGATTTGTGTGTATTATTGTTTCTTTACCCATTAGATAATGTTTCCACTTCTTTACACTCTAAAATAATGCATATGGTTCTTTATCATATGTGGGATAGTTTCTTACCATAGTCCTAAAAGTTTTAGAGAAGAAAATAGGTTTACCTCCTTGCATGAGTATTGCTCCCACGGAAAATCCACTAGCATCTATTTCAATTTTGAACTATTGTTGTAAATGTGGTAGAGCCATAACTAGTGTAGTGCTTAGCTTTTCCTTTAAAGTATCAAAGTCCTTTTGTTGTGGACCTCCCCATTGGAAAGAATTCTTCACACTTGTGAGTGTGTGCAATGGATATGCTATGTAGGAGAAGTTAGATATGAACTTTCTCTAATATTACACTGCACCTAGAAAACTTATGACTTCTATGACTGTACTTGTCATTGGCCAGTTTACAATGGCTGTGACCTTTGTAGGATCCACTTTCAAGTGACCTCCTCCTACAATATAGCTTAAGTACACTAGTGATGTCTTTTCAAATTCACATTTTGATATCTTTACATACACTTTTTCTTTTCTCAATACATATAGTACTTTTCTCACATGCTCTACATGCTCTTCCCAAGTTTGACTAAATAAAAGTATATTGATATCCAAATAAAATATGACAAAATCATCTATGAATGGATGAAAGAAATATTTCATGACTCTTATAAAGGTAGTTGGTGCAATACAAAGCCCAAAGGGCATGACCAACCACTCATGCAATCCTTGTTTTGACTTAAATGTAGTTTTCCATATATCATATCTGTAATTCTTATTTGGTGATATCCACTACAAAGTCTTGTTGGATGTTGTGGTTGTGTTGTTGATATGTGGTTGTCATTGATGTCAAAATTATTAGCATTGTTGTATTGAAGGTTGTATATGTCAAGGATATTCAAAAAATTGTTAAAGAAAATGTTACAGGTTGCCAGAGGAATAGTGAAGGTCATAAAGGTGTCTTGGTCCATATGTCGATGATCAATGGATATGGAATAAAGGGTTTATTGTTGAGAGTATCTAGTCTATCCATTGGAAGTTTTAGAGGTCTGCATGAAGTTTTGATTGTGTTATGAATAGTTATGTTCTGACAGTATTTTTGTGGTTTCTGTCAATATTCTTGATTGAATTTTATGTGCTTCTAGTAATTTCTATTGTTGTGGATGCTTCTCTATTAGTTCTTGTTCCTTGTTGATTGTTCTAGATCATTCTCTATCTTTGTTGTATGCCCGCGTTGATCAGTGGGCTCACGGTCGAAGAATTTTTCTCGGTGTGTTCAAGTTTTCATGTTCTTGGTCGACATGATGGTGGTAATGTTAGGATTTAGTCATCAACCTTGTAAATCCTTAATTTTATTATTCTCCTAAAGTGTTTTGTACATTTATCCATAAGAGGTGAAACAGTTCGACCAACAATGGTGAAAGAGACTATGTAAATGCAGTATTACCATTACCGTTTATCCTTTTGGAAAAGGACAAATTAGCTAGGTGTCCCACCTTGGAATTTTCTAAAATAAGGTTGTTGGGTCAAAATAAGATGTTGTAAGAGCATCTATGACATGCATGAAATTTTTCATAAGATGCTATGATAGTATGACAGATTCCCTATGACAGAATATGCTATTTTTAGACCTAGGCACCCATGTAGGAAAGATGCCTTATGACAGCTGTAAGAGCATCTGTAAGAGGCTATTTTTGGTATTTTTTGACCATTTGAAGGAGGGAGGCATGGGTTTTTCTAGGTGGTATTTTTGTCTATTGTTTGGTGAAACCATGGTGGTTTTCATCCTCACAAATCTCTATAAATTGGGGCCTTCAGCTAGTGTTATGAGAATTCAGTTTTTGCAGGGTAACAGGGTACTGCCAAATTTTACAAGAATTGATAAGAGAAGTCTATTGCTGAATGTAATATTGGAGATTATTAGTAATATACTTTCCTTTCTTTCGGTGGTGGAGTTTTTTTCCTTTCGGGGTTTCTCCACGTAAATCTGTTGTTGCATGTGTTATGATTTTTCTATCTCTCTCTCATTCTTTCTTCACACTAAGGCTAAGATTAATCTACATATTTCAGATTTGCATTCACACATTTAAGTTCATTGCAAGCTTTCTTCACCTTCCAGAGCCAATAATATTTGGTATCGTAGCTAATCTGGCTTCAAGAAGAAGGACACTTTCCTTTTAGAGTGTTGAAGGTTTTTTGCTGCAGTGGGAGCTTTTGTGTTGTGGGTTTTGTAGATTTGTGAAAGATTGCATACCATGGCCTCCACCTCTCACCTAGATATTGAGAAGTTCAATGGAACTGGTTATGAGATGTGGAAGTTGAAAGTGGAGGACCTTCTTGAGGAAAGAGATCAGTGGTTACCAGTTTCAGTTGAAAAGAAGCCATCTACTTCAACCTTGTTAGATGAAGATTGGAATAAGTTAGACAAGAAGGCTCGAGGGACTATTCAGTTGTGTCTCACAGATACTGTCCTCCTGAATGTCTCTTCAGAAGACACAGCATACAAGCTTTGGAGGAAGATAGGTGAAATCTACCAAACTAAGAGTTTTTCTAACAAGTTGTATCTCAAAAGATGTTTGTATTCATTAAAGATGAAGGATGGTAAATCTATTGCTAAATGTTTGAATGCTTTTAATTTGATTATAAGTCAGCTTGCATCTATTGATGTTAAAATAGAAGATGAGGATAAATGTATTTTATTGATTTGCTCTTTACCAAAATCTTGGGAAAATTTAGTTATTGCTATAACAAGTGGTGGTGTAGAACCTAAGTTGGATACTATTATTCCCATACTTCTTTCAGAGGAGATGAGGAGAAAGACCATGCGCAATGACTCCCAAGATGCCTTGCATGTGCGAGGTAGGCCCAAGGAGAAAGAGCCTAAAGGGGATAAGAAGAAGGATAAGTCTAAAGGACGATCTAAGACCCCTGGAAAGAGCAGAGTGAAGTGTTGGAACTATGGTAAACGGGGACATGTGAAGAAGGAATGTAGAAACAAGAAAAAGAATGTAGATTCCTCCACGGAAAAGTCCTCTGATAACGGTGATTCTGATGCTTTGATTATTTCAGCTAACACAGTTTGTAATGATGCTTGGCTTATTGATTCGGGTGCTTCCTTCCATATGACTCCTCATAAGGAGTGGTTTTCTACATACAAAGAATATGATGGAGGAGAGGTCTTCATGGGTGATAATAGCTCACAAAAGGTTATTGGTAAAGGAAAGGTAAAATTGTGTTTCAGTGATGAGAGGGTTAAAACCCTTGATGATGTTTTACATATTCCAGGACTTACAAAAAGTTTAATTTCAGTTTCCAAGTTGAATGATTCTAGGATGCATGTGACATTTGACAAGTCTGGTTGCAGGATGGTAAGGGGAAGTTTGGTGGTTGCTAAAGGATCTCAGACAGGGAATTTATTTACGCTACATGCCTCTATTTTTTGTAACTAGCACTGCAAGTGCATGTATGTTGTGGCACCATATATTGGGTCACATTGGTGAAAAAGGTCTTAGGACCATACCTGATAAGAAACTAGTAGACGGTATTTCTGATTATTCTGTTGGTAAAAATGATTTTTGTGAGGATTGTGTGTTTGGTAAACAAAACAGGTCATCATTTCCTAAAAGATCTAATAAAGCTAATGGATTGTTAGAACTTATTCATTCGAATGTGTGTGGTCCAGTGGATACAAATTCTTTGGGTAGATCTCATTATTATGTTTCCTTCATTGATGATTACTCAAGATATACTTGGATTTATTTTATGCATTCAAAATCTGAAGTTTTCACCAAATTTAAGGAATTTAAGGCATTGGTTGAAAAGCAAATAGATTATAAGATAAAAGTATTGAGATCTAACAATGGGGGTGAATATTGTTCTAAGGAATTTGATGAGTTTTGCAAACATGCAGGAATTGTTAGGCAAAAGACTACACCTTACACACCCCAACAAAATGGGGTAGCAGAAATAATGAACCGTACATTAATGGAAAGAGCTAGGAGCATGTTAAGTAGTGCTAAGTTAGAAAAATGCTTTTGGGTAGAAGCTGTTGGTACAGCTTGTTATTTAATTAATAGATCTTCTTGTAAAGATCTTGTTGATAAAACTCCTTATGAAATGTGGTTGGGTAAAAGCCTTCCGCCATTATTTAAGCGGCCTCTTGGTTGTGAGGCTTTTGTTCATGTGCCTCAAGATGGCTCCAATTGATCCCAAATCTTGTGAAATGCATCTTTGTAGGTTATGGTGAAAAATGTTAAAGGTTATAAACTTTGGAATCCACTAACATGAAAGATGATATTTTCTACAGATGTTATTTATAGGGAATTTACAGCTAACTCTGAAGATGTGCAACCAAAGGAAAAGTCAAAGATAGTGCATTTTGAAACTAAGGAAGAAGATGCACATGTGGAAGAATAGAGAGTGGATAAGAAGATGGAGAAGAAGAAGAGAGTTCTCGAAGGAATCCATTATAATAATAGAAGAAGTTGGAAAAACAATGAGGATGAACAACATGAGGAGGAACCTCTTACCCACCTTGAGAAGATCCACAAGAATGAAATCCACCGACAGTATAGGCCCACCTAATTTTCGCTGTAAAGCTTTGTTATGTGTACCGATGATGAACTCAGATCATTCAGGAGGCTCTCTTCTGAAGAATGTGAGTCTGGATGGAGGCCATGCATGATGAGATGATGTCTTTTGAAAAATTGTGACACTGGGATCTTGTTAGTTTGCCCAAAGGAGGAAAGGCCATTGGTTGTAAGTGGATATATAAAAATAAGTTTGGTGTAGATGGAAAGTTGTAACGGTACAAGGCCATATTAGTGGCCAAGGGCTACTCCCAGAGAGAGGGAGTTGATTTTGGTGAAATATTCTCTCCTGTTGCAAAGTTAACCTCTATTAGATTCATTTTATCCATTGTTGCTGCTTATGATTTAGAAATAGAACAAATGGATGTTAAAACTACTTTCTTGCATGGGGATCTAGAGGAAGAAATTTATATGCAACAGCCTGACGGTTTTGTTGTGAAAGAAAAAGAACACTTGGTTTGTAGGTTAAAAAGGTCTCTATATGGTTTGAAATAGTCACCTAGGATGTGGTACCAGAAGTTTGATGCATTTGCATTAAATATGGGTTTTGTTAGAAGTGATGAGGATCACTGTGTTTATTTTAAAGTTATTGATGATCAGATACTGATTATTGTCTTATATGTGGATGATATGTTGTTCATTGGTAACAATAAGGAAATGATTAGGGAACTTAAAACTCAGCTTTCTGGCACATTTGATATGAAAGATTTAGGGGCTGCTAAATATATTCTTGGGGTGGAAATCATTAGGGATTGGGTTCACATAAAGCTTTGGTTAAGTTAGAGTAAGTATGTTAACACTATTTTGCAAAGGTTTAATATGCAGGACTGTAAACCAGTAAATATTCCATTTCCTATTGGTACTAAGTTGAGTTTAGACATGTGTCCTAAATCGGATGATGATATTGATGAAATGTCTAAAGTTCCTTATGCTAGTGCTGTCGGTAGTTTAATGTATGCAATGGTTTGTACTAGACCAGATATAGCCCAAGCAGTGGGAGTTTTAAGTAGGTTTATGTCTAACCCTAAACATTGGACTTCTTTTGTTAAGGGTATTTAGATATTTGCAAAGTCACTGACACATTTGGTTTACGTGGTACTAACAATGCTATCATTGACATACAGTGGTTTTGTTGATGCGATTGGGCAAGTGACTTGATAGTCGAAGGTCCACTAGTATATGTGTTTACTTTGTTTGGAAGAGCAGTGAGTTGGATGAGTAAAAGACAACCTACAATTGCTTTGTCTACCACTGAAGCAGAGTATATGGCTGCTACACATGCCTCTAAGGAGGCAGTTTGGTTACAAAGACTTGGTAATGGTATTGGTTTTGATTGCAGGATAGTGAGGATCGGATGTGATAGTCAGAGTGCCATATTTTTGGCTAAAAATCCTATGTATCATGCTCATACTAAGCATGTTGATGTTCAGTATCACTTTGTGCGAGAAATGGTTGAGAATGGACAAGTCTTGATTGAAAAAGTTGACACTTTGGATAATGTTGCAGATTCTCTTACTAAGCCAGTCACCACGGAAAAGTTCTCTTGGTGCAGAAAGGCCATGGGCCTTGATCACTGTACTTAATTCTATGTAATTGTATCTCTATGGGTATAATTTACAATTAATGATGTCAAGTGGGAGAATGTTAGGATTTATGTGTCATCAACCTTGTAAATCC